>WBNM01008964.1:0-72287 GCA_013399055.1 Ramphastos sulfuratus | reverse complement strand
CCCCAGCATTACAATGTTAGTGTAATAGATAATTCAGGTTTGCATTTTTTAAAATTTAATTAATCTATTTATCTTTGGCCATCAATAATTTCTGTTAGAGGCAGGTGTCTGCCTACAAAGATAGTAAAACCATTAGCTTCCTAGAAGCAATCTGATTAACATCACCAAGGAAATCTGTAGTGTAACCTCTTTTCAGTGCATGAGGTGACATTTTAAAGCATGACTTTGTTAACAGCTTTTTCTGTCTCAGGTTGGATTTTTTGTCATTGGAAATACAACCATTACTTTATTAAAACGTGTTGATGAGATTTGACAGGAGATGGAATGTTGTGGACTTATGTATGGACTTAGGGAAAGTAATGCAAGTTACTTACACAACTTCGAGTTGTGTTTGGGGTGTAGGGCTGGAAGGAAGGCTGGCAGTTGCAGCAGTATTTCAGCAATGTATTTTGGATATAATAACTAGTTGTGTTTGTTATTAGTTACTGATTATTGAGACGGACTCTAAGTTGTGGCTGAGAAGTGCCAAGTGAAATTTATCACACCGAGGTTTAAGTCCCAGTAAAGATTCTGCTGTTCCTGAGGTTTTTAAAGGTGTTCTAATGTGTCTCACTCACTGAGTGAAAGTGAATCCAAGGAAAGCATCAACCACAACTACTTCTAGCAAGCAGTACAGAGCAAAAAGCCACAAAGCCACAGCACTAGTTAAGAGTCCAATGAATGCTTCCATGAAGAGAGACGATTCTCCATGGACAGATGTATTAGCAGTATGCCATCAGACATGGTTGCAAAGCCATCACTGTAACATTTAGCANTTTTTTTTTTTTTTTCCTCAAGGGGCATTATTTAGAAGTTTGGGTTCAAGTTAATAGGAGCTTGGGATTTCTCAAAAAGCACTGACCTAAGATAAGGACTGACAAACTAGTTAGCTAAAAATTTTAATCCTTATATAAAAAATATCATAGCAATACTCACCAGCAAAAATAAAACCTTTTCAGGGGTCAGAATAAAGAACACAGTGATATACCTTTCACTCCAACTGACCTTTAGAAGACTTCAAAGGCTTCTTGCAGGGCCATTTGTCTTTTCTGATTCCTTGGTAATCTTGACTCGCTGCTTTAGTCACTGATAAGATGTACTTGATGCTTCAATAACGATTTTTGGGCTTTGTATATCACACTTAGATTCTCCTTCTCTGTACAATGAGGTTTTTAAAAATTAATTTATCGCAGAAGTCATAATCTGTTTATCTCCTAGACTCACAAAAGCCTATGAGCATGCTCTGTCAGCTACACAATTTTGCTTTGAAATGTGGCTCTGTACTGCTGTAACTACTCTGGCAATGGTGTCTCTTTGCCTCTTTATAAACTTTTAGCACCCAAAGAATGTGTGGAGGAATGTTGGAACCAAGAAAGGCAAAGGTTAAAAGACAAGTATTGCTGATATGTATTAAAATCTCTAAACTTACACAACTTTCATCCCTTGGCCTTTCTCTGCATCAGACTGCAATAACATCTTAAAAAATGTCAAATGTATAAGCCTTAAGTTTCTGGGTTGGCACTAGTATATGCACTTAAATCCTGAGTCCGTCACTGAAATCTGTATCCTCAAAACAGGGTAGATTTTGGCCATCACTGTAACATTTAGCATGCTTTTCAGCAGCATATAAATAGCCAGGTTATCAAAGCTGAAAATTGAAGTCTGTCTAAAGTGTCTCCTCCTAATATGTTAGTATGCATAACCATATGCTTTTCTGATTATATTAAAACCTGGACAGATGTATGTGATAAGATTGTAGTTCCTTTGAAAATACCATAGCAATGTGGGATGTGTTTTTAAGAATAAAAATAATCTTGGACCAAATATCTCATATACATAAAATACAAAACCTAATTGTTGCTATGAAGGAGGGATTACCATAGAACTGTCCAACAAATTTCCGAAAGATGTATATGTTCATACAAATTCTGACCACGATGGTGAGATTCTTTGTGGTTGCAGATTTTGCAGAAATGAGCTTGCTCACAGCTGTGCTAGTAATTCCTGTAATCAGGCTGACATTTCAAGAGCAGCCTTCTACATTTCTACTCACCCTCTCAGATGCCTCAAACCCGTGACTACCTACCCTCATGGGGGCTGAAGTGACAGTGGAAGAGAGGCCATCACATTAATAGAATAGTTGGGGTCAGACAGTCTTTGGCAGGCTCACCAGTTTCTCTCTATCCATATGGGAGAATAACACCTTGGAATGAGTTGCTTTGAATTGCTCTTGGAAGCTGTGCACATTGCATATATGAGGGAGCTCTTATTGCCTTATTTTTCTGGCATCCCAAAGAGCTGAATTCACAAAGGAAAGATGCTGAAATCTGAAATGATTTTATTTATTAGTAACAGTCTTTTCTCCCTTCCTTCCACATTGATATTTTTGTTTGTTTGACCAGGAAGTCATGAGCTGGATCCTGATGGCACTAAAGGAAAAGAGCAGTGGCTAATTTCAATATTACCCCCTGAGGCTCCTAACAGTTTCAATGGGGATAGAGAAAAAAATGCATTCAGACAGTATTTTAAATAAAAAAAACTTGTTTTCTATTTATTGAGCACATGAATGGTGAACAATATAACAGCATTTTAGAAACAGAGATATCTTGCTGATAATGAAACAGCTAAACACTTTTTATGTTGCTCCCCCTCACATGTAAGTAGGATTTGCCCAGTCCTTGCAGATTTCTGCTCTCATGTAATGCAGACTCACAGATACTTGTACTTCCCTGTTCAAAGCAGCTGTGGTTTTGTTTCTCTATACAATCACATACAGAAGCATTGCTTGTTTAATTCAATCTAGTCACAGCATCTAATAGGAAAGAACTCTTCAAAGTAGGCTAAGGCAGATCTCATTTACTTAAGGTGCCTTGTAGGATCACTGTATCATGATGAACTTCTCAAACAGTGCAAACCATACAAACTGTTCAGTTGCATGAAAAGTAGTCCTAAGAAAGAAAACATTTCATATTAATAAAANAAAAAAACCCAAACAACAACAACAACAACAAAAAAAACCCTAACCCAACCCAACCCAAACAATTAAATTGTCCATTATGATTCAAAACTGAAAATTTGTTTATTTTGGGACCTGATGTGTTTTGGTATCATCACCAATCCTGTCAGTTGTATTTGGATTAGGTACAAGAAGCAGATCGTATTTGGCCTGAGAACATTCTATGTGTCTGAAGGATTCAGTATCTTCTCACTCTGTGTTGCTTACATCTTGTCACAGAACATTATGTTATTTCATACCAGAGGCATGTTAGTAATGCTAGGTTATGCAACACCAAAATGGCATTTGTAGTGTCTTGTGCTTTTGGATCATGACCCCATGGTACTCAGGACTTCAGAGACTGATTTTCTGACACTCCTGGTTGTAGAAGTGCATCTGTTGAACTACTATACTCCTCTGTCTAAAGCAGATCTTTCTGTTGCTGGAGAGAAGTGTGTGGAGTATTTTAGCACACAGATCATATCTACCACAATTGCTGTCACAAGATCAAGAGGCATCCTTGTAGTCATTTATTGATTCAATCAAGGCAGAAACATCAAATGCTCTGAAAAGTCCTATTGGTCCTCTAAACCCTTTATGGAGACACTCATCAAAAATCTGGGCACATGGGAGGGCTGTGCTGTCTCACATTACTGGAGTAACCAGGTAGACTGACTGAAGACTCAGGCATAATGATTTTACCAAGAACATCACATCTGTACAGCTTCAGAGGGACTTTTCCTGGCTCCCACCTCCATGAGATCAGAACCAGCCATGTTAATACCACCCTTTGGCTGCCGCTGAAACTGAACCTTGCTTCTATGCTGCCAGCAAAAGTGCCAAAGCCAAGGCTGGTAGGCCACCCCGATCTTCCTCACAGTCTGCCATCTCACAGACTGCTTTGACAATGACTACTTGCAATATCCTGGAGTGCTTGTGTGCAGCAAAGTGCTTAAGCTTACTGGTCTTGCTCTCAACAGCTGCTGTATTTGAATGTACTCAGTATGTGTACAGCCTTGGCCTTTCTCTTCTCATTTCCCACATCCCACCCTGCCGTCTGGAGTCAACTACCTCCCTCTCTTTGCCTTACTCTCTCAACCTGAGTTCCCATGCCAGTAAATCAGACATGGCCTAGCAGAGATGCCTGACTTGCCACCAGCCACCTCTGGGACCTAGGGCAGCCCTGTCAGTTAGGGCACGATTTCCTGTCTTGTGAGGCCTGCATCCCTGCTCTACCAGCCCTGCCTTGTCTCCAGGGCCTGCCGCTGGTGTCTTCTTCCTTTGCCTGTTTCACTGGTGCACAGTTTCTTGGGGTGCTTTGGCCCTCACGGGTTCAATTTAGGAAAAAGACAACGTGGGATTAAGTAGGCTGTACCCACCTTTCCTGCTGCTTGCAGGGGGCCATGGCTGTTTTGTAAGCCTTCTGCAGAGGGATATTCCCTCCCACCAGCACATGTTTTGAGGAACAATCATCTGAAGCCATGTTAGGATGGCATGCTTGGGTTCAGATCATTTTGAACTGGGGACAGGAGAATGCTGAGCCCCTTGGAATAACCATGCAATTTGTGAGTATCCGATGTCATTCCTCAAGTGCTATCTGCAAGCCACAAGGCTGTGGATGTGGAAAATGAAAAATTGCAACATCTGGGGACAAAAAAGAGAAATTCATTCTGTCTTTCTTCATGAATTGTATTCTTCTATTTCTCAGTCCAGCAGTATCCTTCTTTTCTGCCTCCAGTCTGTCATTTTACATGTCTGCCTAGCATAAATTTTCCCCAAGGATATATGATGCATGAAGAATTGCATCGAGAGTGCTGCAAGGGCCTCTTGCCCCTAAAGCCTCCCTGATCTGATCCAGAGAGGTGATCTGGAAGTGCTCTAGGGCACAGCTGCAGGAGGACTCAGGCTGTCCAAGACATTGCCCCTGGCATGCAGCCTGGCAAAGCTGTGTGGATGCAGAACCACCATGTTTCTCATTTGGGTTGCAATTCACTGGTGGTTGGAGTTGTTCACTCCTGGTTTATGAGGTCAGATAATGGCTATTATCTGTTTTGTGCTATTTGTTCTTTGGGGGCTTGTCTAACTCAGTACCTATGCTCAGTCTCAATTTGCCGTTATGTAGCTTAATGGCAATTCAGAGAGAAGATGAACTCTTCATCTTGGTGTTAATTCACAAGCAGTGTTTTATAGCACTCTGTAACATCTTATCACTTTGTCCTATTTGCATTCAGACAGTTTTTTATATCTCGTGAGTGCCATTCTAAGGTTCCCTCTTTTATATTACTTCAGCTAGGCAAAGTAAACTAATAATTTGTTCTTTGCTTGTGGTAATCCAGCTTTTACATTCATTTCCTGTACTAGCTCTGCCCGAATTCTCAGCAGTAAGTCATCTTTTTATTTGCAGATACTACAGCAGCCTATGGGGAAAGGTCTTTCAAATGTTTCACCAATGTTTGTGTAATTCAAACATTTATACTGTGCTAATCCTTGAGGTTATGAGCTCAACCAGAAATGCCAGCATGAATATCTCACGTCAACTTTATTGTTGAGAGAACCACTCAAAATTAGTTGGTTTTTTTTTTGTGTGTGTGTGTGTATGTGTGTTTTGTTTTGAATTTATTTCTGTTAGTCTCAAATACTATAAATATTTGTGCTGTGTCTTTAACTTTTCTTCTGTAGTTCTTCTACAGCATCACTGTGAGTATTCAAATTGTCATATATGAGTTCATCTTTAGGGTGATTTGAAATATTTTGACTAAATGCTTTTACTGAGAAAATATTTATAATTTTGAATGCAGTCTTTTTTAAAAAATGTCAATTATGTAAATATTGAATACTTCAAAACTTTTTTTTTCCTTTTTTTTTTTTCTTATGTATTCCAATTCTCTTTTCTGAGGCCTTGTTCTTAAAATGTTAGGCTCAGCATCTAAACCTTTTTAACCTTCCTTATTTCTTCTTGTATCAGTCCAAGAGGCAGAGTTGTTTAATATGTTATTATAGTTAAGAGGCATCCCTGCCCATGGCAGGGAGTTCGGAGTAGATGATCTATAAGGTCCCTTCCAACCTAATTCATTCTCAGATTCTTCCAACTGTGATGATTCAATTGATTAGGGATGATTGATCATAATAGTCAAAAGGAGGCCGTGAGTGAGGGTAGACAGTTCAGATAATATTAGGACATTATTTTCCTTGAAATCTTCAATGAACAGGAAAGGAAAGGAAATTAGCTACTATCTTTCTTAAACATATTTCAATTAAAATCACAATTCTTTCTAAAAATGTTATATTTTTTTTCTGCATACCAAGGTTACAGTATCCAGGGATTCGCTGCAATGTACACCAAAACATCTATCTTTTAATTTGCAACAAAAGCCAGTTTATTCCATTTAGATGAACAGTTTCTCTGGTAATGGGTAAGCTATGATAAGGTACAGGTTTTTCGACAGAAGACTGTAATGTATTAGATGTTATTCCAGTCCAGATGTAATTTCCATGTAGAGCTACATCTCACATAAACAGAAAGTGTTAGTGTTTAAAAATCATATATAAGCCAAAATTTCCCTAAAAGCCATAAACATTTTTCTCTGGATTTATAGTTCAGGTCAGAAGCTTTTTGGATATTTGTTTCAATGACACATATTAAAAGGCAGTAGGAAATAAAATTTAATAGTTCGTTTGAGCCTCTTAGAAGTGAATAAACATCTGATAGTTTAGCCACTGAAATCAAGGGCTTTGCTGAGAATAGGTTTGAGCACTAAGTTATCTTTAAGGAGAAAATTAGTAGAATATACACATAAAAAAATTAATTTAATTTCTAACATGCTTCCCAGACACCTCCTAAAGCCATTGATAATGTAGATTATCAGGAAGTGTTCATAGTCTTCTGGCTCATTACAAAGTATCTCATGACATTTGGCCCTTTAAGTCTCAGCCCATGAAAACATAAAATTGGTGAATATCTTGGTTCACAAAAATGAAATATGCATTTTTAACTCTCAAAATTTTAGGGAAAGATTAGAAACTGATCACTCTATGCCCTCAGGTTCAGAAAACAGATAACCAGTAGAAGTATTTTTTTAAATGTCCATTAATTCCATTACCCTCAAACTTTCATTCATAATAGGGTCCTTGTGTGTCTGATTTTTGATTCCTCAAGATTGGCAATGTTTTAAATCTTGTGCTTGAAAAGTGAGCTAACCTAATTGCTTAATTACCAAAGCATAAGCAGAACAGAGCATATAATTTATTCCATCTTTTTAAAATGTCTGCTCGCATTAAAAAATATTATTCCACTTTGATGTCCCTTCTGGGCATTCTTTCTTTATTTTTGTAAGTGATTTTACTAACTATAATATTCACAGCAAGCTTTAAAAAGTAGAAATTATTCATAATAGAGTGTTGAATCTTTGTTCTTATGTTTCTTTTCTCCAGTCTAGTCAAAAAACAAAGAATCTGTGACCCCTACTTCAACCAATGTCAACCAACAGAAATAACCAATAGCTAATGTTAAGCATAATTAGATTATTTTTAATACATTTTGAAGAAAATTGGAAGCTCCTTATTGATAAGGCATAAGCAGAAAGACTAAGTTCAGCAAGTATATTTGTTGTGAGTACTGTGTACCACCCAAGGTTGGAGCTGGAATAGTTCTATTAAAATATAAAACTCTCAACCTCCTTGTTAGGCACATAACAAATAAGCAATTGGTGTAGTATTTGAATACATTTAGGGAAAAAAAAAAAAGAAAAAAGAAATTGTCATAAGATCACCTTTTTACATTTCTTATTAGGGAATTTTCATTTATTACTAATGCTTCAGAGCTGACTCCACCTGTGCTGGTATTTCTGACAACAATATCAATTAGTTGTTCAAGATGATGCACCTGCCTCATTCAGGATGAAGGCTTAAATGTCACAACTTTATTCAGTTGCAGAGTTTTGCTTTCAGGTCTCCTTTATAAGATAGTACATTACTATGGTGAGCTGTTGGAAAAATGTGTGTGGTAAGAAATAATCTAGCATTTAATGAAATAATATGGGGGCTTTCTTAGTTGAAATAAAGTTTCATTTCTCAGAAATGGGTAGGAATAGTGTATTGTTTAATATCGATAACAATCATTTAGAGTTACCCTTTCATCTTCTGTTTTTATGTTTTCAGAAAACAAAAAGACTAGTCTGGTCTCAATAGCTCACTTTCTACTTGGCAGATGCTCTGTAGTGTACCAAATGTGACTCATTTTATTCATTTAACACATCCTTCTGGCTTTTGTAAGGCTAGAAAGCATCTGTTTGCAAATCTCTGGTGAACCCAGAAAACTTCGCTAAGATAGCTTACAAGAAGACAGTGTGTACAGTGCTATTTCAGTTTTTAATGATGAGTGGCCCTCTCCACAATTTTGGGATAGTAAAAACCAACAACAACAACAAAAAAACCCCAAAAAACCAAAATCACCAAAAAACCCCAAACCAACCGGAAAAAAAAAAAAAACCAAAACCAAAACGCAACCCAAAAACCTCCCAAACCCCAAAACATATCTAGGGAAATATAAGGGTAACAGTGACTTCCACAGAGCTGTAAACTGACCTGAGGGGCAAGCTGGTTGCAGACTAAAGTTAACTGGGA
Organism: Ramphastos sulfuratus; assembly: GCA_013399055.1. Taxonomy (NCBI): domain Eukaryota; kingdom Metazoa; phylum Chordata; class Aves; order Piciformes; family Ramphastidae; genus Ramphastos; species Ramphastos sulfuratus. The sequence continues at coordinate 63,631 of WBNM01008964.1, read as the reverse complement.
GCAGTGAACCACCAGGTGTATGTGTAGAAAAGGAATGCCTGTAGTATCAGTGATGTTCAGTCTCTGTTGACCTGTTCCTAGAGGTCAATGTTGGTAGAACTTCTTTCTCCTTTTAAGACATTGTACTTAAATAACTTGAAATAGCTACTTCAGCTTTTTCTTTTTTTTTTTTTAAAGCAATTTTTAAATTTATCACTTATCTACAAATTGGGTAGAATAAAATAAGCGGTAATTTTCCATTTAATCTTTGCAGTTAACCCAGGATTTTAGGACTCATGATTTTTTTTCTTTTGATATTTTTTCCACTGTATTGTCTTGACTGATAATAGAACATCCATGCAAGATTACTTACTGTAAAATGGCTGGTCCTTTAGAGTTTGTGAAGTGGTCTCATAGCCTAGCTTGCCTGCTTTGAAGTTGTCTTTTAATAACACTTGAGGTAAAATATATTCAATGAAGATATAAAATTATGTTGGGAAAGCTAGCTGAACCCTGAAAAATTAAATGTATTGTAAAGGGCTTTCAATGGCAAAATGAATATTAAGTGAAGAGGGTTCACAGAAAAAAAGAAACACAAATTCTGTTTGGAATAATTGTTAACTAGTAAAATGCATCCCCTCCTGAGACTGGGGGGAATTTAGGCTTCAAGAAGATATTCTAGGGAAACATGGAAGTATTTGGTCTTTGCCTTTTCCACAGTGACAGAAAAGTCTGGCAGAGATGGTGTCAGTTCATTGGTTCTGAAAGCTGTGTGCCAAAACAGCTGCTTTCAGTGAATGTAGTGTGTGTTTGGGTTACACAAAAATAACACATGTGGGTAGATAGATACATTTCTGCAACTTTTTTTTTTTTTTTCCCAAGGTAATAAATGTAGACTTTAGCTTTTATTTTTAATTCTCCCAAAGGTTTGGGAAAATGGATATAAATGGTCGAATNGAGTCATTCACTACTGGAATGGTCTGCCCAGGGAGGTGGTGGAGTCACCGTCCCTGGAGGTGTTCAAGCCATGTTTGGACGTGGCACTTGGTGCCATGGTCTAGTCTCGAGGTCTGTGGTAATGGGTTGGACTTGATGATCTTTGAGGTCTCTTCCAACCTTGCTGATACTGTGTAATACTGTGTAATTATTACAGTTTAGAAAGCAACTGCTTATCATCTGAGCTGATTATATATGTGTTCTCAACCCGTTACTAACACAGTAGTTTAAACCTCATGGTTAAACTTTTGAATTTATCTTGCAATAGACTAAGAATATGCACTTGATTATCTAATATGGTTCATCTGATAAAAAAATAATAATAAAATTAAGTAACTCAATAATTTTCTTATTAACTGACTCTATTCAAGGATGTCCTTGTGTCACAGGGAAACTAGGATATTACGGGAGAGAAAACTGGCACTTATTTTTTTTCCTTTTCTTTTCCTAATTAGTGATCTAAAACATTTCAGTCTTCCAAGATTTGTGTTTGACAACTGTACAGTTACCATCATATTTAAAATTATAACTAATTTTTACAAAGTAGTTATTGCAACATATCAGGAAGTAACTTCATAATCAGATCATACCCTTGCTCTGGTCTTCTCAAATAATCTGCCTTTGCAGTACAGAAGCTTTTGAGTAATTATTTCTTATATCATGCAGTTGTCCTGTTGTCATCTTATTTTCTCTTTGTCAATCCGCAGTTAGCTAGTTGGGGGGAAGAGATGTTTTATAGTGAATCAACACTGAACACTGAAACAAGATTCAAACCTCCAGCAATGTATCTAGAAGCCTGGGAGATGTGAACAAAGAGATCATCATTTTGAGAGATGAAAGAGCAGGATAGGGAACACTTTCTCACTTGTTATTTGTGAAAAGGGGGATCTTTCTGCAATATGACTTGTCTCTGTAGTACCCTCTAGTGAAGCTAGATTTTGTGGTTGTCTCACTGATGAACTACCTTTGCTGTATACTTGCAGGATATATGAGTTTTTTTGTTCACCTTTTGTCTAAATTGAATCAGAGAATGGAATAGAATCAACCAGGTTGGAAGGCACCTCCAAGATCATCCAGTCCAACCTATCACCCAGCCCTATTCAATCAACTAGACCATGGCACTAAGTGCCTCATCCAGTTTCTTCTTGAACGTNGCCAAAGTGTAGAATCCTGCACTTAGCCTTGTTAAATTTCATCCCTTTGGCCTCTGCCCATCCATCTAGCTTGTCAAGGTCCCTCACATGAAGGTATTGCTTATAATCCAGGCAGGTGAGGCATTTTTTGCTACCTAGTTTTTGTTATTTAAGTGCATTGCAATATTCTCCCAGGGACAGACCTCTGCTATTGTTTTTTGTGGGTTTTGTAGGTGTGTCTCTAAAAAAGTAGTTGGTATTTCTTACTGACACTGAAAGTAGAGTAAGAAAGAACACTCTATCTTCATCAGTGTTATGGTTTTCTTTAAGATTTTTTTTTTAAACAGATGCTAGCCTATATTTCAAGATGTTCTCTGCAGCACAAATATGAACGGTTCATATTTCTAAATGCTGTCCCACAAGTAATCTCTATCACTGAATGAAATCAAACATTGATTTTATGTGGGACACAATGTTTTGTTTATAAGCTCTATGAGAACACAGAATATGGCTGTCACATGGCTTGGGAAGACCCACACAGCCACTCTGAGCATCCCATAAGAAGATAATCTCTAGGATACTCATAAGCATCTCATTGCTGAGACTACATTTCTGCTTTGTTTCATAAATGAAAACTAAATAGTTCTCTTGGCTAAGAGAATGGGGGTAAATTTGCCAAACAACTATAATAAAGCATATAAACCTTTTAGATGGGGTTCATGGGTTTGGCTCTCTACACTGCTCAAGTATCAATACAAGCAAGTAATGATAGTTCCTGTGATACAGCTGTGGCACAAATGTAATGCTGCTGTCTCAGAGGAGTGATTTACGAGATTGAATTTTTACTACTTTTGTCTGTCTTCTGTCAATTGAGATGACATCTTTGATTTTTACTACAGCATCTTAATGTTTTTGTTAAGATATTAAATGCATGGAATGCAGTGAATGAGAATAATTCCCATAGCAATATCTTCCAGATATTGGGTCCCTTTCAGGAAGAGCCTTATCTAGGATTTTTATACTGGTGAAGCAAAACTGTCTTTGGCACTGAGAGGAGTCTCATTAAAATCCTGTTAGTAAAATTGCAGCCATGAAGGGGTTAGAATTTACCTTTATACTTTTGTATGGACTCTCCGTGAAGCATATAAGGAAAATACCTGGCTTTCTGAATAAGGTACAAGTTAAACAGAGTTAAAAAATAATTAAAAATTGTTAAGAAAATAACAAAGTATTGTGGGACTTAAACTCTGTTACTGACTCAGTTTTGAGTATATATCAGAAAGAAAATCAGTTCTTTGTAGCCTCACCATAATAAATACACTTGCTTTTCACAGTTGATCCTGGTAACAAAATGCAGTTGCAGATAAGATTGGATCTTTCTTCAGTGGCTCTTTCAAGGAAAAAATGTCCTCAGCTCATAGCTCTGTTGTAATTCTTCACTGACTACCATCTTGTACAGATTTCTTTTATTGCACGTTTTCCCTCTCAGCTGTTGCATGCTGAATGTTGGATTGAAATGAATGTACCTACTGGGCTGCTACAGATGGATATGTTCTTGGCAGTCACACAGAAAGAATTGGAGTTTTTTCCTCTTCCATACATTCCCTTACTTTGTGCATACTCTGGTAGCCGAGTGCATTGAACAATGTATCTAACATCTGTCACATGTTTATTTTCCCCTTGATCCTTTCCCAGGCAGTGGGAAAATGCACAACATGCTGTCTTGCTCTAGGAACATGGCAAACAGGCTTTGAGAGGACCTCCTAGGTCTTCAAGTCTTGTCTCTGGCTGTTGCAGATACCTACATTACGTAACACTCTTGTGAGCCAAGCAAGCTCCAGTCTAACATCAGATTTCTTTCTTTGTGCTGCTATTGAAAAGCTGTTCCATTACCATTATGTAAGGGTTTGAAAGCTTTTATTTTCAGCTGCACATTGGTTCTACTTAGTTTTTTTTTTCATCTTGTACTGAGGTTCTTTATCTTAATTTTTTCCCCTTCTATGCTCTTTTTCATATTTATTGAATTACAGGAAACAATTTTAAAAATTATTTTAAAAAAAATCATCTTGCATCAAGGTTCTTTGTCTTAATTATTATTATTTTTCCTTCTATGCTCTTTATCATATTTATTGAATTTATAGGCAACAATCTTGTTTCTTCTTAGCCCATATTTTGGTAGGCTGTTGTACTGTTAGTACAGGTATGACAGTTCGAGATAATTGCTATTCCATCAAAAATAAAGTTGAGATAAACAATTCCAGGTGGATTTAATTTTTCATTTCTTTAAATCATTAACTTGAACTACAGCAGAATTATTACTGTAGTGATTTAGAATTAGTACTGTGAGTGTCCAGGGTTTGTTGGGACAGAATCACAGATCAGCCATGGGATGCAGATCATCATCAATTTCCAGTCTGCCAGAACAGGTGACTTGAGTTGGATCACAGATGTATCCCATACCGTCAGCAATCATGCTCAATGTAAAGGAGGATATTTGCTAAGGAGAGAGGAGCTTGTTGCTAGAGCCTCCTGCTCTGCTTCAGGCTCTTGAAGACTGTCTTCCTCAATATTGTGACTGCTGCACTTTTGCTGGGCTGAATATAACTTTATATATCTCGTGTTAATGTTCGTATTTGCTTGGTTATCTCATTAAATTTGTTCTCATTTCAAGCTGGGGGTCTTCTCTCCTTTTCCTCTTTCTCGTTCTCTGCTGGGCAGGGGTTACTGAGTGATAAAGTAACTGATATAGTTTATTCCTAGATATGGGGTAAATATAGACAATGAGAAAATCTCATCCTACCTTAATATATAAGTAGGAAGCCCACTGATTTTATTTGCTACTATACATTGCCTAAACATCTAAGAACATCTTTAAGAACAATTCTACTGGTTTGCATTAAGTCTCACATGAAATTGGGAAATATAACCTAATATATTACAAAGTATAAAGTGCTTGCTAATGGCAAGTTGGCAATGAGGCTGTCCTTCCTCAGTTTGGGACCTGAGGCAAGTCATAAAAATATGTTTGAAACTGCTCAGTCTCAGATCCTGGGGTAAATCCCTTGGTGACTGCAGATTGTGACCTATGAATATGTGAAAATGTCTCCACCTGTGTCCTTCTCAGTATATGATGAGCCCCATATGAGGCCACATTACTAGTCCAAGAACAGAGTCACAAGACTGGGCTGCAGGACTAAGACCACAATGGGGGCTGTTTGGTAATGTGTTCCCACTAAGCACAGCTCTTCCTCTCTTCTCCTTCTGCAGCCATGCAGGACCATGGTGTTGCTCCTGCTTTGGAGTATGTCTGGCTCACAGATAAATTTAGTGTTGCGTCAGACTGGAAGAGAGGCCACTTGACTCTGCTACAAACTCGTGAGAAACTAGAGCAGTTCATTGAAAAAGGCTGGGGACTTGAATTTGTTTTTTTGATGCTCTAAACCTAAAATTTCTGGCTACATCCTAGTATGACTGTGCTGTTACAGTGTGTCTGCATGGTGTGCTTGATCTACAGCAGACAGTCCACAACAACTGGTTGTGTATGTGGCTGAGCCGTCATTGCTGAATTTTCTCTCTTGTGGCTACACTTTTTTTTTTTTTTTTAAAGTTAGGCTGATTCAGAAATCTTACTCTTTACAATTTGCTGTTTCAAACTATTGCTGCAGAGCAGGAAGATGGACTTCTTCAGTCACCCCTTGCTTGAAAAAGTCTGAGTCTAGAAGTGATTACCATATCTGATGATATGATCTGAAATTAAGCAAACATAGGTGTGGATAGCATAAAATTAATGCTTCTTGGCTCGAACCATTGTTACTGTTAGTAGATTTTTTTTTAATTAATCTGCTTATCTTGCTTAATTATGATGTTCATCATAAATCCTGTGCTCATGGCAGGTATAAAATATTCAAAGAGAAGCTGATATTTCACCTCTTTCCATAGCTGAAGGCAGTTCGAGTTTTATAAAGCTGTAAATTTATCTTTCTAAATGTATAAACAGAAAAGCAATGGCAATTTGCAAATTAGCTTTGATATTGTCTGGACCACAAAGTGCAGATATTTCTATATTAGAAGTTATTTCTGAAGTTCTTATGGACAGAAAATCTCCTATTCCAAGAGAAGCATCAAGCCTAACTTTTAGTTAGATTAGTGTAAGTGGCTTTCAAAATGCTACCAGATCAATGCATTTTAAATTTACGTCTGTCTTTCATTCACTTTTATAAGCATGGACTGCATGTGGTACAGAAAACATAGGAATAGCATTCTTTTTTCTCCTTGCTGTGACTGCTTTCCAGGAATAACACAGTTGTGATTTTTTTTAATTTTTATTTTTCACTATAGAAATGTTAATAAAACTTTATTCTTCCTGTCTTTGCCCCCTTCCATCTATCTATCTACCTATCTTTTTCTTTTTTTCTTTAATATCCACTCCAGATCATTTAGGACCTACTGATAGATGAACATCTCATTACTCCACTTAACATATTCACGTGGATGAATCTCCTTTGCTCTTCCTTCTGCTAGAGCTAGTTAATTTTTTTTGAGGAAAACTGTTTTCCTTCACAGTCCCCCTTAATCAGCCAAATACATGATAGAATAAACTTTTCAAGGAATAACTTTTTTTTTTTTTTTAAACAGGAAATTATGGGGAAAGTGGAATGGAAGCCTTCAAAGAGCTGGCTGCCCAAGAGGGTCTCTGCATTGCTCACTCTGACAAGATCTACAGCAATGCTGGGGAAAAGAGCTTTGATCGCCTGCTCCGCAAGCTGCGAGAAAGGCTACCCAAGGCTAGAGTGGTGGTTTGCTTCTGCGAGGGAATGACAGTCAGGGGGATACTCATCGCCATGAGGCGCTTGGGAGTGCTTGGGGAATTCCTACTAATTGGAAGGTAAGGCTGACTGTGATCTTTCTGCCTGTCCTCTCCCTCTTGTCCTGCAGGTAGTCATTTAATTATTTACTTGTCTAATGAATTAAAAGAAATGGAAAGGTGGTAGAGTGAATATCAGGAAAGGCATCTGAAGGTGTACGTCAACTTAATTGATGGTGTTAACCTTTGCTGAAGTGAATGTTAATTGCTAAAACTTTATGGATGTAACACTAGTGCTTTTGTATGCTCCAGGGGAACATTTCATACATAGGTCTTAGAATCAAGTAGGGAGAGACAAATTCTGAACTCAGAATGTGATCTGTGTAATGTGACAATTTCATGTGTTTCACTAAAGATGCCTCCTGATAATTTGAAACCAAGTTACTGAGTGCTTTTGATTTACTGATTCCTGTCTTATGATTACAACCTGGCATTCTCAGTTGTATACATTATTCTGATCTCTCCTGTTGAAAGCTAGAGCACTAAAAACAGACTTGTTTTTAGAACGCCAGACTTGCTGATGGCCAAGACAGTATGTCTGTGTGATTTATACCAACAGAGTAACTGCAGATGTGTATTGGACAGGCAAAGGCTGTCTTTATCAAAAGGAGAAATATTTCTTTTTTCTTCTAGTTGAAATCCTGTTCTGAATCTTGTTCAAATGGTGAAGACTAATGTTTTCTGCCTTTATTAGACTTATAATGTCTTTAATCTTTCTATTCTTATCTATTGTTTAAACACTATCCTTCAAGGCCTATGGTAGTTGTCTCCATACCTGTTTAACTTCTGCTGCCTTTTTATTCAACTGTTATTCTGATCTATCTGGCATCTTTTTGTCACTCCCTTTCTTGAGTCTTTGTGTCTGTCATGACTGGGATGCTCTTCTTTTGCTATGTGCTATAATATTGGTCTTTCCCTGATTGTATTGCTCTTTGAACCCCATAATTATTATTCCTCTAAGTCAGATAGCTTTCAGATGATTACTTAGCTATCAGTGTTCCTCTTTCCTTCTTTTTCTTTTTTTTTTTTTCCTTTTTTCTGTTGCAGTCTCTGATCTATTTGAAGCAGAGACTACCTCAAGGAGGTTGTGTAGCTATAGCACATTTGAAAAACCATAAGCATTAAAATGAAACAGAAAGGCAATATTGAAGATGGTATTATAATCTAGATTTGTGCATGAGCTTTTTATCTGCATCATTCAATAATATGTAATTTGATACATTTCAGCATTAGTATATTTTCTCAGTGAATAGGAGAAACTAATTATAATTAGACTGGGTGATAGCATCCCTGGTCTTTCTGTAAATTCTCTGCAGTTTTATGCAGTGCTGGTTTTATTCATGTCACTCTGTAGAGGAATTTAATTGTTCACCTGTTTTTTTGTTCTCCCTCTTAATGCTCTCTGTATAGAGACAGGAAATCAGTGTCCTGTATTAAGCACCCAAACTAGGTACTTTGGTACAAACCTTAGTTTCCCATCAGGCCTTTTAGCTGATCTCCTACTTCATGGATTTGTGGCATATTTCAGCTTGAAATTTTTCCTACAAGCCTTTAACAAGCATTATGCTATTCTGTTTAGTTCAATAGTTTGTCTCAGAATCTTCTCAGCAGTGTTGCTCTGAGCTTTTTGTCAGAAATTCTCACTTAATTAAATGCTAATAATGAAATTTCATTGCACATCAGGATGTGAGTTTTAGGTAGGTTGTCACATCTTTTATGCTGGTAATTGAGTGTGAGGGACTTCTTTTTTAAGTCTGAGCAGGCTGTTACGATTGCAAAACAAGGTGGCTATTACTTTGCATGGTCTGGGTTGTGCTCAACAACTGGTTAAAATAAAAAGTATTATAGGATTTGCGTGTGTTTTATGTGCTTGCAGAACTAGAAGAAAAGACATTTTCTTTGAATTGTCCTAGTTAAGTGATTTTTGCCATTTTATAAACTTACTCACAAGTGAGTTGCAATGAAACTGAAATGATGAGAATTTGGTCATTATAAAAACAGGAACCAAAACACACATTAGCATTGCTCTGACGTGCTGTTTAGTCTTTTTTATTCAAGAACCCAGCTAAGCAAAAAAAACCAATCCTTTTAAGAATATTCTTTTAATTGAAGGAAGTGGGAGTGAATGTGAAATCAAGGTTTGGTGGGTTTTTTTGTTGCTGTTGTTGCTTTTGAGTTGTGGTGTGGTTTTTTTTTCCTTCTTTCTTTTTATAATAATGATCTAAACTAAGCCTTTAATTTAACCCCAGGTTTATCAGCTGTGCTGTATCAACCCTGTACTTTCGCTCTGACTCTCTGTAAAGATGAATATTTTACAAAGGGATACCTGGCTAAATAGCTCTCTTCCTGCTCTATCTTCAATACTGCTATTGATCAAAACAGACAGGAACATCTTAACTAAATTCAAGGTATCAGAGACTTGGAAACTAAACTTCAGGCAAATAATACATTTGAAATGATAAGGGGTTACGTTGAACCGGGGCTAGACTGTCAGCTATTTGGGTCTTTCCCAGGATGGGATGACTCTTCCCAGGCATAGAGTTAGGATCCTATTTGTACCACATCTATGCTAGTGTTCCCAAATGGAGACTGGAGATATTACTAGGTCTAACCAAAGTTCCACCTCCTTTGTTACTGGAAGTGGGATTCTGTTGTGTTGGTGAGAAAAGGGGAATTTCTGTTTTTGAAGCTGGAGGGAAACTGGGATTAGGACAGGAAAACAGGTTGCAATCCTGCCTAAGGGAGAATAGCAGGTATTCTGAAGTCCATATGGTGTCCAAATGCAGTGGAGAGTTCAGTGAGAATGTTTATTAAGAATGATAAAGCTTTAAAAACTGGCTAATAATCAAAGGAAAGGAAGAAGGAGAAATGGATCGTGGCTTTGTATAAAACCAATGATTGGGGTAGTACTAGAGTAATAAAAGGCAAAAATTATGCAAAGAAAATAAATGATGCTACTCAAGAGAACTCAGGTGATTGTTCTTTTAGCAGAAACTAGTTTTGATATGAAGAGATTATGTAGAAAGATGTTCAAAATCATGTGTCTAATCATATTTATGCAGGCCACTGGGTTTTGTATTACTTAATAGGCATCAATGAGGTTTTGTGAGAATCATGCAAGACTGATGAATATCCTCTATGTCCCCTGAGATGGGGCATCAAGACAAGGCATGTAACTTATTTTCCATTATTTGTGCTGAACACGCAAAGTAAATGACAAATGCAAACAAAATCCTCAGTTTTAAAAGTTACTTTGAGATCATTTATGAAAAGATGTGTCAGATGAATAGTTAGAAAATAAAATATTCATTTGCCATTTGACAGTCTCTCAAACTCCTACACACAATGGTTTGTGTAAACATATGAGGAACTTAAGGAAGAAAGGAATGTATGGACTACGTTCTGCCTTACTTTTGTAGGCTTTCCAATGTTTTATGGTCTCCATTAACATTGGTCTATAGGCTGTTGTAGAACTGTGATTTACGTGTACATAGAGTGACTTCACTTGAGAGTTTGGACACTAGACAGTGAAGATATGGTTGGACATTCTACAATGGGCTCAGTGCAAGTCAGAGGGCAAGTAACTATTTTTTTTTCTACATCCAATGAAGCCCCTTCAGCATAGGGTGACAGCTTTCAGGATGCATGGTGTGATGAAATTGTCCTTGATGGCCCTGCCTCAAGAAGCCAACGGTGAGTTTGGCATTTAACTTCACATTTTCTAAAATATTGACAAAACATTGTCAGTGTAAGGTGTTAGGTCCTATTATCTGATGTTGCATATGTGGCACTTGATTTCATACAGCACAAGCACAAGTGACTTGTTTGTAAGTTGACAGAAACATGCTCTGATGTGGTCAATCCCTGGACAGCAGGGTGTGTGGGAAGGTAGGCATGTAGCACAGTTATTAACTTCCAAAGCCTGAGATTTTATGCATGAACAGTCATGTAATCCTATTAAATTAGTGTATCACCTGCCAGAAGCATTCCTTGCCTATCCAAATGAGACCCATCAGTTCCTAGCACTGACTACTGAGTTTCTGCTCAGCTACATCAGATTAGAGAAAGCAGAGCCTCTGTATCTCAGGACACAGTGGTCGAGGCAGGAATCCAAACCCTATTTACAACAGTCCCCCTGGTGGTCAAAAAGAAAAATTGGAAGTAAATATTGACAAGTCCATAGCATCAGTTAGTAAGGGACAAGGGTCTGATCGGGAAATTGATCCTTCAACATGGCAACAGGAGAAAGAGTCACTCTATAGACAAAAATCAACTGGTGCCTGAGCAAACTGAGATATGTGGAAAGATTCTATCTGCCAGCTAGACATGTGGACTGCTGCCTGTTTGCTCACGTGCTTTCATGCTGAGACTGATAGGAATTAGAAGATTAAGAAGCTCGGAGAATGAGAGACCTTGCTAGAACCAAGGAATAAAGAGAGAAATTGTATGAGAGACAACAGTCTAAAACCTCTGGTGGTGGCTCCTGTCAAGCATGAATCACAGAATCACAGAATTATCCAGGTTGGAGAACACCTTTGAGATCATCGAGTCCAACCTATCACCTAACACCTTCTAATTAACTAAACCATGGCACTAAGTGCCTCATCCAGTCCCCTCTTAAACACCTCCAGGGATGGTGACTCCACCACCTCCAAGGCAAGGTATCTCCTCAGGGATGATCTTGTAAATTTCCAAGGCAAATAGACCACCATGGAGAAAGGTATTGTTTTGATTTGTCTTTTTTCTCACTATCCAAAGCTATTTTAATTAGTAACAAATTGACTTAATTTGCACTGAGTCTCTTTTGCCTGTGACGGTAATCTTAATTTTGACCCATGAGATTTTTTTCATCCTAATTTCTACTCTTGTTCCATTAGGTAGGGGTAGTTGGCAAGTGGTGGGTATTTGGCTACTGAACAAAGGTGACACTATGGATGACACAGGTTTCTCTTTCATTTCTGACATCACAAATATAAATAAGAGTATCACATACCTGACTAAAAAGTCTGCCTTTTCTTCCCAGACAAGTCCCTAGTGCCAGTGGCTCATGCATTAGTTAAAATTGACTGAGAATATTCTGCTGCTAGTTTGGCATATTCTTCATAAACAAGGTGACCTTCAAAGGATGTTACTATTCTCTTAAATTAGTCTAGCTGGAAACAAACAAACAACAAAAAAAAAAAAGATGCTGTATACTGTCTCCACTGTATAGTGTTTTGATTTCCCACAGGGCCTGCCCCATCTTTATGAGGAATCAATAAGAAATGTCCACCTTCTCTCGAAGTAACTGAAGTGCTTGGCAGGCCTGCTGTGTTAGTTAAAAAAGCCTGATGACTTTGTCCCCCTCCCCCTTCATATCCTGTTTAAAGCCCTGTCAACTAGTCCTGCAATCTCCTCCACAAAGATCCTCTTCCCCCTTTGAGAGAGGTGTCTCCTGTTGGGGTTCAACACCCCTGATGCTGTATAGACCACATCATTGTCAAAGAACCCAAATTTGTGGTGGTGACACCATCCACAGAGCCATGTATTAAAAGACTGTATTCAGCTGCCTAATCCAATGTCTCTGCCATCAGTTGGAACAACGGAAGAGAAGATAACTTGTGCCCCTGAATCTCATATCATTCATCCCAAGGTCCTGAAGTCTTTTTTGATTGTTCTTGGACTACCAGTCATTATTTCTTCTCCTGCTATATGAAGATTAATAATGGGTAGTAGTCCGTAGAGCACACCAGGCTAGGAATTTTCCTAGCAATGTCCCTAACCTGGGCTCCAGGTAGGCAGCACACCCCCGTGTGAGAGAGGTCTGCCCAACATATTGGCCCTTCTGTTCCTTGTAGAAGTGCATCCCCTACAACAAGATGGCAGATAAAAGGTAATCTATTCAGAGTTGTATTAGAGGAAAAGTAGAGGAAAATGTAGTAATTTCTCATTTGAAATGCAGCTTATAATGATTGAGCCTGCTGTGAGAAATCAACAAAACCCATAATTGGAGTCACATTCAGGTTGTCATTTCTGCATACAAAAGTACTTCATTCTGGCCTATTACTCAGTTTTCCTAATCCTTATGTTAACATGTAAGAGTTGATATTCAGCCTCTTCTTGGCAATACTTTCTTTAGATTGAAACCAAATAATTTAGTCTTATTCACTAACGTAGAAAAACAACACATTCCATTTCTACTACGACAGTAGTGTATTTTTCTAATTTATATTGCAGTCCTACAGTTGTTGAGGAAAATAGGACCAGAAGCAAAAAACTGAAACTTACTCCCCACAGAATGAAGAAATACAGCCAAATCACCAGCATGGAAAATAACTGCATGAGCCCTAGGTACCAAAGCTTACCCACAAATAGCTCATAGTGAATAATTCATACAGTTTAAACTCAGTGAAAATAAGTGCCAGGTTAGTTATCAAGCTTTGGAACAAATTTTGGTGGTTTTTTGTTTGTTTGTTTGTTTTTGTTTTGTTTTGGTTTTGTTTTTTAATTCTCCTGCACAAATAACTGGACTAAGATTCAGCTAGTAATGACTGAAGTGAAATGTGAGTAAGACCTGGCCAGTTCAGCAGCCCTTCTGTTGTAGTGTTGCTGAAGCATTAGTAACATGAAAGAGATAGCTTTGACTCTTGAAAAGATCTGCCACCATGGCCCAGTTGCCATGATTTCAGTGTAAGTTCAACTTGAGAAACATTACACTTTTAGCTATCAGATTACAATCTTTGCATGATCTAAAGCTCCCACACTGTTCACACAAATGCTTCAGGGCTAACCTCCCTTCATCTCCTCAGACTGCTGAACATTGAGTGCATTTTCCAGCCTTGGAAAGGTACCAGGGATTCTCCAGCAAGGCCTTTAGGTTGAGGGCATTTACGAAAGGAAAGGGGAAAATGAATGAAAATCAGGTAGTCTATGGAAATAGATGATCTTTCTCCACAACATTGAACCCTGTTTTCATTTGACCTCATCTGTTCAATGAGTCAAAGACTTGAACAAACATTGCATTTCATTTTCAGTGCAATAGACAGGTGGTTAATCACAGGAGTTATAAAGCTTTTCAGTCACTGCTTCCCAGGATTAAAAAGAAAGGTGTTTAAATTACAACCTAAATTATTTTTACTTTGATGTGCTTGTCAAAACATATATTGTTTTTACAAATACAGCTCAGGCAATTGTGATAACTCACCCCTAAAGGCAATGTTTTGTAATAATCCAAGGACTGGAACTGATATTAACAGTGATGATATGTTTCTATACTGGAACAGGAAAAACAATTTGTATGCCAAGACTTGACAGGAAATATAAAAAATAATTATTCTTAAATAACAAAATGAGTGTTTGTTATTCAAGGAAAGTTTTCACTTAAATTTCTTCTCAAAGAAAAAAAAAAGGAATTAATTTGCTCATTAAAATTAAGAAATTAAACTCTCTCTTTCTCTCTCTTTCTCTCTCTCTCTCTCTCTCTCTCTCTCTATATATATATATATATGGAGCTTTATATTTTGAGGGGCAGATTGCTCATGCTTTTTCTAGAATTGCATTAAATTTCTATTTGAGCTCTGAAAAACACCAGAAGTAAACTGCAGAAATTCTAAATCTCACAATACTAGCATCTTATTTTAACTATTGTCAGTAGAAATATAAGTTGCTATTTCCTGACCATTTATAAAGAATTCCAGCCACACACAAATGTGCCTGGAAAATTCTACCCCTAAGTAAATTAGGCATCATTCAATATGATTCATTCACATAAAAGTATGACATAATCTTCCAGGTGAGCAGCAGCCATCCAGCTACCTGTTTCTGCAGAGGCATGACAAAACATAAGCTGCCTAATAAATAATCCATCAACAACACATAGCACTGTACAATAACTCAATGATTCTAGCATTCAAATTAATTCACAGACAACAAGCAGACATCAACTGTTGTACTTTTTCAATATTGCAGAAAATTAAAAGGTAAATTATTGCTGTCAAGGTTGTTCCTTCCTCGCATTCTTTTGAACATTACTAGCTTATATAAACTCTCCTTGTAGAATTCGTGTCAAAAGAAATCTTGGCTTTCCTTTGCTAAGTAAGAAGCATCAAGATGCCTTAGAATCATGTATGTTTTTAACAGAAATCCATAAAACTGTATTAATCAATACTTCCACTTTACCCTTTCCTGTCTATTCAGGTTTTGTTAAAGTGTTGCCCTTTTTTTTTCATACTTATATTAAAAATCCATACAAAGACATATATTCCTCTGAACAATTGAAATAAAAAACTACATCCATGTTAACTCTTGTATAGAAATCAAATAAGTGATCTATGACCATTGGGAAGAACAAAAGATACTCAAAGCAGAATCAAATTAAGTATCTTCTGAGAGTTATTTCTTACCATAGTCTACAAGCACTCAATTACAGTTTAAACATCCCATTTCATATCTGCATGGCCTACAAGTTAAAATCTCTATAAACCTGGTATTTTTGAGAAGTCTTTGGATACATAGTCATAAGAACAAAATTCTAAAGTTCATATGGGTTTAAACTGGCAGAGGGGAGATTTACATTGGATATTAGGAAGAAGTTCTTTCCAGTGAGGGTGGTGAGACACTGGAACAGGTTGCCCAGGGAGGTTGTGGCTGCTCCCTCTCTGGAGGTGTTCAAGGCCAGGCTGGACGAGGCCTTGAGTGACCTGTACTAGTGGAAGGTGTCCCTGCCTATGACAGGGGGTTGGAACTAGATGATCTTTGAGGTCCCTTCCAACCCTACCATTCTATGATTCTATCATGTAGTATTTGAATTTTTTCAGTTGTTCCTTGCATGCTGCTTTTTATTCTTTGCTTTTTCATTGATCCTTTCTTGATCTCCCTGTCCACATTTACCTGAGTCTCAAGACTTTCTTGCCAGTTAACATACTGAACTCTTCAGCACCTGAGACCATTCTAGGGCATGTTGTTGTTGTAAGTCTGCATTGTTGCTTTAATTTCCTTTCTGTGTAGTCAGAAGGAGCTTTAGCATTTTCTTAATCAGAAAAGGAGATAAAAATATTGACTTTAAAGTCCTACTCATATTACAGAGATACTGGGAACAGGTTAATTTCACAGCTCTTCTACCATATCTATTTGGTTCTGTTATGTAAGGCGGATTGAGTGTCTACGCCCTTTTTTGGAAGTCTCATCCAAATCCATAATTAAATAAAGGTAACAATTTAAGAATGATGCATCCTCTTTTTGATTCTGGATGTGTAATAGTCAAAAAATGTCACACCACCACCACTACCTAAAAAGTAGCTATGCATCTATGTAAGACTGGCCCTTTTATTTTTAAAGCTGTCCTTGATGGGACTTTGCATCACTATTGCCATCAAAAAATACATAATGAAGCATTTGTTATCATATTAACTACTCCTGCCTTTACAGATCTGAAATACTGGTATCAGAGAATGGTTTAGATCGGAAGAGACCACAAAGATCATCTTGTTCCAACCCTCTGCCATAGGCAGGGACACCTCCCACTAGAACAGGTCACTCAAGGCCTCATCCAACCTAGCCTTGAACATCTCCAGGGAGGCAGCATCCACAAAGTCCCTGGGCAACCTGTTCCAGCTTCACACCACCCTCACTGTTCTCGCATGTTATAAAAATTTTAAAACTAAATCCTGAGGACAGGCAACTGTATAAAAAGGAAAAACTAGGCAAGTGCTCTGTGATGGTTTGGGAGTTACCCACCCCACCACATGATGAAATCACCCAGACTAGACTGGGTGGAAGTTAAGGAATGAAGCTTTGTATTCACAGCTTAGCACAATATACAAGCAGAAATTTACAATGTATAAAAATATTTACTGCTATACACAGAAAATATACAAGTTAAAAGTAATACAGAAGCACAATACCCCTCCCAGAAATCAGAGTCCCCAGGAAATGCTCCCAACCACCCTTCCACCTTTCCACCCCTCTACCCTAGCCCAGAGTTTGCCGTACATGCAAGGTGAGTTTGGAGGGTTGGCAAGGGATGTAAGAATGATTAGTTGGGTTATACAGCAGAGGAAGAGAACCACAGATTCTGACAGACAGAGATACTCTGTCTTACCTGTATTTGTGTCCTTGCTTTTATGCATCTCAGCAAGCCTATGAGTGAAGTAGACATCACCACTGTTTCCTTTTCATGGGCTATAATCTAATGTTGCTCATTAAAATATTCCAATTAGCCTGAAACCAGCACATGCTCCAACTTTGAAGGCTGTCAGTTAATCATTTTCAGAATTGCAAACTCAGTAAATGTGAGGGCTCGCTAAGAAACGAAATACCGTAAGCAAACAAAGTAAGAGGTTGAAGTCTGTTGAGAGTACCACTAAGGCCAGTGCCCAGACTGATTTGCAGTGGAACATCTAGAGTGCAAAATTAGATGCATGTATCTGCATGCATTTCAAATGAATTTGTTGAAGCAGTGTGATTGCAATGTATGTTAAATGAACCCAGAATGAGAACGGTGAGTCTTCACAAGAAATTTAGCATTGTCTCTTTAGCAAGCTTCAGAATAGAAATAGAGGATAATAGAGCACAATAATGTCTCTCAAGAGCTTTTTTTGTCCAAGTATGACTGATTTCTGCTACTCCAGCAGGATAAGAGATGCTGGCAGAATTTAGAAGTAGGAAAAGTAAAAGGCTAAGAGAAGAGGTCGTTCTAAAATCTGAGAAAGAAAACGTATGTTGTAGAAGGTCAGTAGAATGAGAAAGTGGGAGAGGATGTGTTGTAAGAGTCCAAATATAAGAGACAGAGTGATAGAGTTCCGTTTTCAGGCAATGATCCAGACTGAGATGTGTGAACATATGAAACAAGTCTCTATGAATTTCACAATTGGAATGGAAGCAGAACGGTGACTCCAACCTGGAGAAAGCAGTGAACTGCTAACCCATCAGGATTCAATATGAAAATATTGGTGTTGATACTGAAGCTTTCCAGTAAAACACCAAGGACTGAATTCTGCTTTCATGGTCCTATGAACCATCCATAACCCTCTGGACAACACTGTTCTTAAAGTGAGTGTGAAATGAGAATAACTTTCTGATAAGTGCTTACTTGTTAAAACAGAAAAATATCACATCCTAGGATTGTGTTTCTGTAAGTGATGAGCATCCAGTGCCTGAGATTAAAATTAAGATCTGCTTTCTTTTTTATTTTTCTTCCTTGTGAAGAAATGCATCTCCTGGGAGTTTCTACATACTAGTTAATTTGTTTCAAGCCAGGTGATTGACATTCCATGTAGTTTTCGTCTTGGTATGGAGATTACAGATGGTTGTGCTGGTTTGTTAGTGTTTGATTCTTGTTTAAAGCTTACTAAGCTATTTAATTCCACAAACTCGGCAGTGTCTGTAAATTCTACACATTAGTCTGAATATAAAAGGGTATGTTCTGTGTACTTTACATTTTCTGGTTTTTAACTGAATCAATTCTTCCTAATGGAAAAGGGAACAGGAGCCCACCATCATTTTCATAGTTTATATTAGACATAACATCATGTTCATCCTCATGTCTAACTAAATGCACCATTTTTGAGGTTCTGCAGATTACAAATGGTTTGAAGAAAGGACAGTCTTTTAGATCTCTGCAGTGCAATACACAGAGGGGGCCTTTATTCACAACTGAGTTTGCTGAACACTGATGAATAATAGTAACATCTTAAACCTGAACAAAAATGACAGGAAAATGTACAGAAATTACGAAATACCAAGCAGAAGAGTATAATTTAAAATTTTTGTGTGCGTGTTTTGAAAAGAGACTTTTTGCTGTGATATAATTAACTGCACATACTTACTAAAGATGCATTTTGGCATCTCATGGAGGCCATGGCCTCACTGCTTAAATGGAGATGTTCAGCACCAACATAAGCAGCTGTGCCATGTGTCTTGATGACCATGGAAGAGGTTGCCTGGGATCCTGGGAAGGAATGCTTTTGTATGAAAATGCTATGGTTCTTTCAGACTGTTTGGGCATGCAGAGTAGAGTTTCGGTTTCTCTGACGCTGCTCCAAAACCTGATACTGTAAGTGAGAGCTACCTCCAACTTGCACTCCTTTTCCTGCCTTGAACCAATAAAAGCTGTAGTACAGAATCTAGTCCTGCATCTTTTTAAAACGTGAGTTTTAAGACAGAGTCCTTGGATTAGAAAACTATTTTTCTGATCCACTTTTAGTATTCAATACTCCATGTAATATCTGGATTACATTATTTACAGACTGCAGTTCCCACTGTAGAACTAGGCTTTGCAGTCTGAGTTTCTGTTTCATTACCAAGGCAAGGAAAGCTTCATGTACCTGCCACATTCCTGTCCAGATTCTCTAGCTCTCTGCTCCTGGCTTCTAAAACAAACTTCATACATTGTTAATACCTAAGTATGCAGCATAATGAAAGCTAGAATAAATTGAATTTAACACAAAAACAAGCCATCAGCTATT
Organism: Ramphastos sulfuratus; assembly: GCA_013399055.1. Lineage (NCBI taxonomy): Eukaryota > Metazoa > Chordata > Aves > Piciformes > Ramphastidae > Ramphastos > Ramphastos sulfuratus. The sequence continues at coordinate 44,216 of WBNM01008964.1, read as the reverse complement.
GTATTGACTGCATTATTCCATGTTGTATGTAACTTTCTATTAAGTTCTGTGACTCCTTTTAATGAACTGCTACAAAATTTCAGACTGTTAAGTCCCCTCATGAGGGAGCTAATGGTTTACATCTCTCTTGAAGGAGCCATCATCTATTGACCATTATGGAGTATATGCGGAGCTAAATGATATGGGCAAATGCATGGAGGAAGAAATAGCTGTATAGTGCTTTAGGTAATAGGTATCTGCTTAGTTTGGTTTTGCAACTTAAAGTAATTTTTTTTTCCCCAGAGCTGTAGGAATGATACATTTCATCATCTCTTCCAAAGTTTAGTAGCTGAGAAATATTCTGGAAACAATGTTTATAACAAGTTGAAACAGCTTTTAATGGCTTTAATAGTTTGTTTTCATTTCTCAGAAAGAAGAAAAAAAATCTTTGCCAACCTGAAACATTTTTGTTAGATCCAGAACAGTATTTTCAATTTATTCCCAAATACACTATTTAAAATAAAAAGTCAGAATGTTCTTATTTTTGGAAATCTTGAAACTATTTCTTCTAGAGAATGCCAACATGAATTGTCATAATATTTAACCCTGTGTACTTTCCAAACGGAATAATTTTGATCTCCCCACAAATGTAATTTGTGGTAGATGTATTATTCATCCATTTCTGTATAGTTTCAGTAATTCTCTCGAAATTCCTGCTGATAGTGACTCCACAAATCAAAATCTTCCACCCTTTTCATTAGTTTGAGTCTTCATTCTGTTCTCATGGATAATGATAGTAATATAACCCACTCCTTTTTTTTTTTTTTTAATCTGTCAACTATACAAGCACAGTATAATAACACAAAGTCAAGCACTTAGGAGCATGGGAAACTTTCTTGGCAGCACATAATACTCTGAGCACATCAAATCTATCATATGTTTGCATTGTCTCCCTATAGGGTAGTGACTTGGCTTCAAAATCCTTACTCAAGGTCAGCTTTCCCTTTATCCTCGAGGAACTTAGTGATCTTTAACAAAGCTATTTACAAAACATCAGAGGTCTGTGAGGTCAAAACTGTGGCCAATGCCATGCCCAAAGTGGCAAAGGGGAATTTTCTGTAATGGTGTGAAGCAGTTCTGTGTAAAGTACAAAACTTAAACCAGCCCTGGGATGTAGAGTATAAGGTATATGACTTCAGTGCTCACTTCACCAGTAGTTCAAAAATATAAGCATGAGAACACAAAGAGTTCCCTTGGAAGCTGGTGCCTATGGTTAAAATAAAAAAAAAAAAGATGATGATCTGCAAGAAGGGCATGTCTATATGCCAAAACATTTGTTAGCCAGCAGATATATGTGTCAGGAGAACACCTTCAGAAGTGTGAAGATGATCGTTTAGCATACGCATCCGTGTAATTTCTTCAGTTTTATTCTTCCCCAAATTTTCTTCCCCCTTCACAAAATAATTTAATGTTTTAGAAGTGTTTAATGTGTGATTTACATATTTTCTGTCTTAGAAGCAGCACACAAGATCTTTATTAGTACATAAAGTAAGCTCATGATGTTCTGATACTTTTGTCTGCTAACCTTATATGTAAGATGGGAATATTTTGTTTGCAGAGATCTAGTAGATGAAGTTGTACTTGACAATCCATGAAAAAAGTTGAAGACTCGTGGCAAAAGCAAAGTCTGAAGTCTCCAATGAGATTCTTGGTACTGTTGTGGTGGACACTACTGATCCAAGGGACAGGAAGATATGGTTATTAGTTTTGGAGGCTTTTCTGTCCTCACAGAAACTCAAGATGGAGATCCCTTGAGAACTCTATATATTGCTGGGGCCATGGGAAACTACTTTGATACCTCTGGACTGTTTTTTGGGTTGTAGTTTCTGTTTGGCTGCACAGAACAATCAACTTCTCTTATGTCAAAAGCTGGAATGCTCCTGAAAATTGCAAGCCTGCAGAGCTAGAACATGTTGCTGGTGTGTATTAAACTTCCCTTCAATGAAATTTTAATTGAAAACTATTAAGCATCTTATACTGGGTTCTAGAATTTAGTATTTGAAGCTTGTTAAAGGGAATGAACATCAAGAGTAATCTTTGGGCTGCTGTAGAGAGAAAACAGGACTTAGATTCATGATTATATTTTTTTTGTGTACTGGTTTCATATTTGTGGTAATAGAAAAGTACCTTGACTTCACACTGGCTATCACCTGTGGTATGAATACATGTTGCAAATTATTAAGCAGCAGTGTCCTAACTTCTTCATTTTAAGTATGAGTAATTTCTGAATCTATTTTTTGTATTAAAAAATAAGATGATGTATTTTTCATTTACAGCAGCATACAGACTATGCATATTTGATGTAAAAAATATCTCTAGATGAAAGACAGATACATTTTTGATACAGAGGCAGAAGTGCATCAATGATTTTCTTCCATAAAAGCAGGCAATTAAACTATCTTCTTAGCTACAGGAGAAACTGAACCTTGGCTGCAACAAATATGTAAATGGCAACCCTGGATTTTGAGGAACAAAGGGTGATATTTATAGAAAAGACAGCACATAGAAAATAAAGCATTTATAGAAAAGCATTTACAGAAAAGAAAGCAACACTTTCTGAGAGGTCCTCCAGTGTTAACAATTTCACCAGTCAAAGTCTGGAAAATGCCATATATTTGTGTTTTATTTTTGGGGTAGTTGAGACTTTTTTGTGTGGTGTTTTATTTTTGTTTGTTCATTTGTGGGTTTTGGGGAGTGGGTGGAGAGATGGCCATATTTCCCAAGCAAGGTCTCCTTGCCCCTGTGTTAGGATTCTCTGCAGGGCACAGTGCACTCCCCTTTGATGCAGTGCTAAAGCCAAAAGATAAGTTTGATAGCTGGCTCACAAATACTTCTGAATAATTCTCTTCTACCTTGAGGAAAGCCATCATTTTTCCTTTTCTCTTCATTTAATCAATCACACTGGTTGGAATTTCAGCCATTCAGGAGAGGTTTCATAACTGTTTGGCATATCTAGAGATAAGTTTATCTCCATGTGCTTAGCTTAGAGTTTCTGATCTACTGGTCACCCAGAATTTCCTTTTTTTCTATCTTCTTCCTCCTTGTGTTCTGTCATCAGACTGTGGTGGTTTGGCCCTGGTTGGAGGTCAAATGCCCACTAAAGGTGCTCTATTACTCTGCTTCTTAGATGGACAGGGAAGCAAGAAAATACAACAAGAGGCCTGTGGTTCAAGATAGAAGCAGTTTAGTAGGGCAAAAGCAAAGGATGAATGCAGAATCAAGAGCAAACGAAAATACTATTTTCTTCTTTCCATCAGCAGACGATTCCCAGCTGCTCCCAAAGAAGCAGGGCTTCAATACACGTATCAGTTGATCCAGAGGACAAACACCATTAACAAATGCCCTCCACATTTCTTTCTTTCCCTCGGCTATTATGTCTGAGCTGATGTCATATGGTATATATAGAATACCCCTTTGGTCAGTTTGGGTCAGCTGGCCTGGCTGTGACGCCTCCCAAGATCTTGACTATCCCTCACGCTTTCATTGGGAGATGGGATGTTGGAAAAGCACAGCCTTGGTGCTTGGCCCAGCAGTAGCCAAAGCACTGGTGTATTATCAACACCCAGCTACATCATGCAAAGCACAAAACTCTGGGGAAAACTAACTTCATCTTAGACAAACCAAATACACAGACACTTTTGGTGCCTGTCCGATTCAGGTTAAGTGAGAAAATCTTGCTAAGTGTTTTCTTGATCACCAGCTGACATTCTACAGAGTTGCATCAAAATGAAAAACTCTCTTCAAAACGTTATCACTGTGATATAAGGCTGATAATTTCACATGGCTATGAGGCTGTAATTTGATTTTTAAGTGTTATGAAGTTAGTCAAACTGAAAATAGTTAAACACTTACCCATTGTGTATGTGTTAATTTATTAGGTGAATTGATGCTTATTTGCAGCTTTTTTTTCTACATACCAAGAAGAGTAACAGAATATCAGAGTGCATATACTAATTAGCATGTTCTAATAATGGAGTGAGTCTGTCTGAGTCTCGAGCACAGAGGTCTAGATAACAGTCAGTTTCTTCTGCACTTGTGATTGTTTCACATCAGTTGTTCCCTAACCTTGTCTTTTCGCCAGACAGTCATGCAGAAATAGGAATTGATGCAAAGCTTATTGAGCCCAGAGAATGTATTTGATGTGTCAGTGTATGTGGCAAGGGAGGGTTTGTGCTGCTCTGCTGTGGATAGTGATGCAGAGCTGTTATCGTGGTAGGTTATGGCGAGGTAAGGACTATTTACTATGCTTTGCTGACCACAGTTCAGGAATAACTGCTGGTGATGATCAAGGCCACATAAACACGTTTGCTTCAGAAAAAAGAATCTTTGTGCCTTACAGCTCAGCAAGTCTTTCATTTAAGGCAGAGAGCTTACATATGTAGTAGAAAACACACGCAATCAAATGACTGTTTTCAAACCTTTACATACAGAACAACACGCATACGTCAGAGATGGTTTGGGGAGTTATGTTCACACCACCTTAACCTGCTTAGAAGTTTAAAAGATTGTGACAAACATGATTTCTATTATTCCAGATCAAGTCCTGGGACAAACTGTCTGAATCATGAATTTTGTATCTGTAGTCAGCTGCTACTGCATTAATAGCAAAATTTTTTTGAATCACTGCTTGACCTTTCTAGCATAGTTGACTTTCAGAAGATCTAGGGTCAATAAAATTGAAAACAAAAAATTCATAGAGTAAGGGTAATGAGAGAACAGAAACAAGTGCTGAATTTCGTACTTATTCCCATCAGTCCTTTTTTTCTTCCACAACCTTTTGAAGAAATAACCTTCAATGACTTCAACTGTATGATGCTAGAGTCAGGCTACGTTATAGACCTATTTTTCTTCAGAGGCTCTAAGACTTTGTTGCTGCTTCTCTCTGACTTATTTTTCTGAATGTGAATTGGGGACTGGTTGTTGTTTTCAGCTTAGAGAATGGGGGACAGTCATCTTTAGCTAAAGCTTGATAGGATGAAAATGCTGATTGTAGTCCTGAGCAAACTACTCCTGACAATGCCTGATTTTGTTTTGCAGTCTATAAAATGGGCATAGTAATGCTTTCTTTTCTGTTTCTTCACAGGAATGTTGTGAGAATTAATGTGTTAATACTATACTGTTTTATAGATTAAAAAATTTCTGTGTATTCAGGTGTTACCTAGGAATAGTGATTGTATCTGTATATTTCCCACAGTCGACCTGAAGTAAAACCATGCTGAAAGTCAAATGATACCTTGGTTATAGAAGGAAAAAAAAAAAGTTAAGTTAGTTTTGACATAACATACTAGAGGGAAACCAGCAGAAATGTAATCTGTGGCCAGTTCAAATAGATATAGTGTAACATCCCACAAAGTAATTCTCCCAATGAAAGAAGACAACCATCTTTGGCCTCCTGAATTACAATGCACATCAATTAACCTTCGATAACAGACACGCACTGATATTGGTATGGCGATACACTCAGTAGGTTTCTACTTTCCATGCTAAAGCTGAACCTGTATACAGACAGAGATCTTCACATCTCATCCCTAGTTCTATAAACCATCCAGTTGTTATGGAAATTGTTTATTAAATTTTTAAAAATAAATTATTTTAAATCATTAAGATTACTTTGTTCTTACATCAGTGTTTAAGGGTTTGCCAGCCATTATATGTCTTGTTCTAATTAAAAAAAACCACTTTGTCATTAAAGGAAAAAAATGGATAGAGAGGACAACATATAGATATTTGATTCTGAATCATCCTGATATTGAAGCATCTGGTGTTGGCAAGAAATGTACCATCAGTCAATAATAAAAATTACTATGTAAAGTAATTCCATAAAAGACAACAATACAATTCTGAATAATTATGGCAGAGATGCAGACAGAAAAGTAGATCTCTAGCATCCATTTGTTTGTTGTAATAATAATTTTAAAAGCAGCAGGCTGTTCCAGAGAATCTTAAGAATCTGGGATATTTCTTTAACAAGAATGATTGCTTTTGTAAGCTTGCAGTAGTTCCTCTTTATGAACAATCATGTAATGAATGTGAAAGAATGAGTTCAGCTGAAATTCAGTCTTTTTTGTACCCTATACTCTATAGGAAAAAACACCCTGTATGATCAGACCATCTGCATGTCTTCCAGACAGCCTAGAATAGGTATTGAGTTTCTTGGCCAGTTTCAAAGAGATTTAGCAGACAAGTAAAGCTCTTCAGGATTGAAGTTCCTACTAGCCTACAGCCAGCATCTGTGCTGAGGAGAAACCCCAAGGCAGTGTCCTTTAGCTTGGTGAGACCTATTAGAATTACCTCTTCTAATTCCTGGCTCACAAAGCAGCACCTCTTCCCTGGCCAGGCAGTCCGCATGAATGGGCCACTTCTGTTGAGTCCAAGGTCAAAGAAAACAAGAGGCTAGAGGAGACTATGGTTGTACACTGCAGAGCTATGTACAAGTGCAGAAACTAACAGGGAATTGGTGATTTTTTTTGTTGTGGTGCTTCTACAATAAATTGGCGTAAATGACCTAGTATTGAATAACCATTAGGAAAAGGGCTGTTCACTGTATGATGTGAAAAATTGAGTGAATTCTGGTGTAACAAGAGTGTAAGAACAGATAAGTAAGATTATTCTTTAAGTCAATTAGCATTGCAAAAAGACTATGTTATTCCTTCAGCTTTCCAGCACTGTTTTCTCACTCAAAAGTTGATACTGATCTTGTCTGGAAACACTTTTAAGTCTTAGAAGAAGCTGAAGATTTTTTCTTTTTTATGGTTAGTATTTAAACACAGAAGTATGATATCTTACATCTGGAGATTTATTACTGGTCATACAGGCTGACACAAAATGAAGTCAAATACAGTAACAGCCTTGGCCATGAATGATTTCTTTCAAAAAGAAAATATGACCTTGGACAAAACTGAGATTTGCTAACTACTCAGAAATTATATCTACCCACTATGGCATAATAAGGTTAAAACATTATTTAAATAAAGCAAGAGGTCTTGTGTTAGAGAATTCTAGTTAAGGAATTGGTTAAATGGCAGATGCTTATGGCAGGTAGCTTTGGCTAAATACTTAAAAAGGAATATACCAGAAAATTTACTGGAACACATATGCACAGACAGACATCCTGCTGTACTGAGCTTATACAGGAACTGGAATCAAATTCCTCTGAACTAATGAATTCTGAAAGTGACGAAATGCATATTGATTTGTTTGTTTTCTCTGAAGATGTTATCTTCACATACTGCATTATCTTGCCAAGTACCACAAACCTATGTTTTTTTCGTCAGTTTTCTCAATATTTCTGTTGCTAGAGTAGGCTATGAAACAAATTCACATTACTCGATCTAATCTGCTTCAGTAATATGTCAGTGAAGTAAGGCATCTTTCCATTGAATTAAAATGAGCTGGACAGTGTGGTGAAGTATCATGTACCTGAGGTTACCTCTCATGGCACTGATAATGCTTTCAATAAGAGTAGCTTGATTAGCGTATGTTAAAAGCAACACCAGGGTGTCTGTTCCTGCGAGAGGGTAAATCACAATTTTGGGATCTACTGTTTTTACCAGTGTACGAGGACATGATAGATGCACCTCACAGATTTAATTCTGGCCATGCTCCCTCTCAGTAGAATTCAGATGCTGGATTTTGTATTTTATGTTTGCAATTGCTCTCATGCATTGAGAAGAAAATGACCTAGATGGCACCAGCCTTTTAGAGTGTCTTGCAAATTGCACAGTACAGTTTCAGCCAAACAGCGCTGGATGCCCTCTGCTCAGGACTGCTGGGAAGATTATCATGTGGAGTGTGTCAGTGGGATGCACCTTTTAATTTTGTGGTGAAAATGAGCACAGTATCTTAGGCATCTGTCAGTATGTGCTCTTGATACAGCTACAAGCATTTTATTATTATTTATTAAATGCCCAGCATTCTTCAGGGTTAGATTGCTAAATGATAACAATGATATTTTTGGCATATTGCTGTTCATGTTCAAGACACAAATGAGTAGCCTAGACAGATGAATGTAATATTAAGAAGATGACTCCCTCACATATGTCATATGTGTTAGAGGACATATAGATGAGTTTTTTGCTTTATCGTATCAAAAGGATTTTACATGTTGGGCTATAGCTGATGTTACTTTCAGCTGAGAACTAGTTTTCATAAATACTGTCCTTCTTTAATAGATAAAGTTGTATATCTGTACCAACAAGGTATCTGTGTTTGTGTAGCATCTATTCATTTGTTAATGTCTGAATCCCCGTGTGAAATTTCAGAAACTGTGCCAAAGAGAAAATCAAAACCATTTTAGAAATTCTGTTCACAAACATGAGCAACTTGAATTAGGTCAGAAAATGGTGTTTTTCTTACTGCTTTTAGAGGAGTAGTAATCACTTACAATAATTTATTTGAAGAATTTTCTTTAGTCTATTTGTCTTAGAAAATATATACCAAGAAGCATCTGTCTCTCTTTGAACTATGAATGTATTTCATTGCTGTATGTCTTTGGTTGATCTAGAATAGGACCAATTCTGTTCAGTAACTATAACTTCCAGCTCAGTCTCTCCTAAGTAACTGCACTTTCTGAAGTGAATGTCATGTTTTTGCAGACAGTGTCCTCTTGTAAAAATGATTGCACTTGATGTTTATAGATNAGAGCCCGGGAAGCAGAGAGGGCGCGGCCTTCCCAGAGCAGACCCACTTCAATCTTTCTTCGAGGCGAAACCGACCACAGGCAAGAGACAGAGAGAAACCTGAAGCCTAGCCAACCAGCAGGGGGCCTGGGTCTATTTTGCCCCAGCAGGACAACTACCAAGAACGGGTATGCAGAAATGCTCTTGTATATACTTGCTCCTATAATCACTGCTAAATGTTGTACCCCATATTGGCATGACATAAGAGGTTGCATCTGTGGGGAGAAGCAGACTAAACAAGTGAACCTAAACTGACCAGTGAGTTTTTCCTTTCCATATATGTTACTTTCAGTATACAGCTGAGGGATCACAAAGGTCAGGCTCTCTTTTTTAGGGATTGGTATCCAAAGAGGACTCTTGTCAGTTGATTCTTTGATCCCAATATGTATGTTCCTGAATCCAGTTCCCATCTGCCACTGAGTCCAGTCTGGAATTTCCCCAGGGCCTGCACACAGCGTTAGTGGTGACAGTGACATAACTGACATCAGGGCAGTTTGATATTGATTGTGGTATATATTGTTTCCGTGTTACTGTTTCATTAAAGAAGTTTCAGTTTTCTTTTCCAATCCATGAGTCTCTCTTCCTTTTTGCCTTCCTTTTTCCCTTTGGAAAGGGAGGGAGATTAATAGAACACTCAAACATCTAGTGGCCAGCCCAGCCCTTACCATGACACCGTAACATAAAGTTATGTTTCTTTGAAAGTTCAAATATGCTAGACATGACTGTCTTGAATGTGAAGGACTTTTCGTTTCAATATTTTTGGCTTCCTAATCACTTTTGATAAGATTACCTTCTGTGAAGTACTATATTATAGAGTACAATACTAAAATGCAAAAGTGAATTGATTCTTTCATGTAGTGTGAATAGTGAGGAGCAATTTGATTCAAGTCAGAGCCTTTGACGGTGAACACTTTTTTAACTAGACTTCCCCCAGTCCCTTGCAGGAGGCTTTAACATAATTTAGAATAAGTTATTCTTAACTGATGACCTATGAGTTTCCTTTCTATAGGGACTGCATCTCCTTAAATCTTTTCTGCAGTCATGCAACCTCTAATGGAAAATTGCTACTTTGCTTAGCAACCTAAGGGATATAGAAATCAGAGTTTCTCTTTTCAACTCCTGTGGCATCTGTGCAGTGTTCATAAATACTGAAATCACAGACCTAGCTTATGGTGGGCTTGTTTTGAATTTTTATGTAAACAATGAAAACACAGATGGACATAGATGAAAGGTAATATAAAGAGCAGGAAGCGCCCGTATGTGGAAGAAGTAATTTTATGGCTATATGTTGCTGAGACTATCAAAGTATGAAAAGTCTTGCAGGAAAAATTGTAGATCTTACCTGTCACACTGTAGAGTGAAACATTTAACATCATTTAAGTGGCATCTTGCAGTGAAATTACAGAATCACAGAATTAACCAGGTTGGAAAAGACCTCTAAGATCATTTAGTCCCAACCTATCACCTAACCCTTCTAATTAACTAAAAAATGGCACTAAGTACCTAATCCAACCTCCTCTTAAACACCTCCAGGGATGGTGACTCCACCACCTCCCTGAGCAATTTAATTGGTTTGGATTTGTGATGACTACATGGGACCAAATAGGAGGTCAGAAGAGCAAGTTTTGGGATTCCTGAAACCAGGGCTCAAAGTCATTTTTCAGACATTTCTTTTGGATTTTGCTCTGTTGGATTATTCAGCTGAGCAGATGGGACAGAAAGGATTAGGGAAAGGCTGGTGTGTGTTTGTCATATACACGTGCAGCTTGCTGCTCTGAAGTATGTTATAGACAATTAGGCATACAAATATATCTTGTGTACGTATCAGTAAGCGGGCATGGCTCTTATCTCATTTCCTTGATCTTACATGAGTGTGTAACTCAGCTTCAGTAGACTTAACTTCAAGTGTGTTATTCGATCAAATTTATCTCAAATACAGCATTCAAAGGTAGAGTCCGATCAACTTTTGCTATAGAACTATTTAGCTGAGTTTTTTATATTCTAGAAACCACCAGCTAAGTTTTTTTCCTTTCAGATGACATACCTAATCCTGTAGCCCAGTAAATTTGACGGGGTTATTGCTTGTAAGAGGCAACAGGCTAGCTGGTAGGCTTTGTTTTAGTATGCAGCACAAATTGCATAATGAACAGGTGACTGTCGTGGTAGGCCTAAACAGGCCTCTTGGGCTTGTACATGTCCTGGCTTGTGCAGACATGTTTTTTTTGCTGTTTTGGGGAGAGAGCAACCGCGGGAAAGGGGACAAAGGACCTGGCGCCACTAAGTCTGGGGTCCNTGGTGCGAGTTCCGATTGATTAATATTAATAAATTATATATTAATATTTTTATAATATCGTCTCGCAGTACCTAATTACCCCTCCCCGACAGTGACTATTACCTACTTTGCTTATCTTTAGTTTAACTTTCTACAATTACGTGGTTGTGATGCTTATTGTTAATTCTGCAACTACTAGATAATAAAAAGTGTTTATTGTATGTGGAATGAACTACCAGTAAGTCTAGAATTTAGTGCAGCACAGAGCAGTTAAGGCATGGAATAACAGCAGAGGTCTAAAATGCACAGGCATAGATTGATACTAGAGCATCCAGGACTGTAAGCAAATCTCAGCAGTGGCTAGCAAGGAGTGCAGCCTTAAGAGCTTGGTAAAATTGGTTTCAAGCATAATAAAGGGAACAGAGAATGATTAAAATAGATAATGTGCAGCAAATTTACTTGTAATGTGTACTTGCTGATGAATGAAGAAAAAGCAAGGTGTAGAGCATACTGAGTGAAGAAGAAACCATTGGCATTATTGTCCTCCTGAAGATTTAATTTCTCTGAATATTGAAGACACTTCTGCTTTTCCCCCCCTCTGCCATGCCTCCTCATTTCCCTGATGACCCCCGAGCTTTTGAACTTTAGAAGGTGTGCAAAAACCGGCAAAGACAGACAGACATGAAATTTTTTATGTATAAAGTTTAAATTATATATGTATGTAATACATTATACTACATTTTAGTACTACATTTTAGTATCATTACGACTGGACTTAAAAATATTGGATTAGACTGTTAAGACAGCTAAACTCAAAAATTTCTGGGTTGCATATAAGGTGTGTTCCTTTTTGCCCACAGCAAAATTTTTAGTTTAAGTGATGCAAAATATCAAACCTGTAACTTGGAAACAAAGAATAGGCAACCCTTGTCAGTGGTGAAGATGATATAACTGATGACACCTTCTGCATGGGGACCCTGCTTTAACCCTCTTTTAAAGGGAAAAGCTAACTGCTATGATTAGAGTCACAGCTCAAAGAGTCATTACATTGAAGTGGAATCCAAGTGCCTTCAGCCTCTTTATGGCCACAGGTGATCTCATGTACAATTCCCTAATGGCTCAGTTAAATAACCTGTTATAAATAATTTGTCTGAACAATCCTGGATAAATAAAATATTTCAGTGTTAAAGAAATCATACAAGGGAATGAAAAAAAAAAAAAGGAAGGATATACTGGTATTTGAATGGATTTTATTAAACTAGAGATGAAGCATGTTTTGTAAAAGGATTTTCATGGGACAATGAATTATTTTACCCAATGTTTGTCTAAACCATTCTGTCATTTTGGGATATTGCATTGTTTAAGTGCCATAGTAAAAACATGGATACACAGGGATAGAATCACTGCAATCACACACGAGTTGGTATTTCCACAAGTCTTTCTTTGGTAGGCAGTTAGAATTTCCAGGTTTTTCTTTTCATTGGACACAATTTCTTACCTTTGTCTAACCAAAACTGCTTTTATTGTAAATTTTCATTGTAGGAAAGTCTCCCTGAATACTGACCAACAGGCTTTATATGTATTAATGTGAAAAATAAATTTGCACAGTCTACCTCTTACTCATCTCACTGAACACTTCATTGCTAAAGCTGACATGATGACTTCAGCAGAAACATTAATGTAATTTTTCACTGTTGCAAGAATAACACATTATAACCAGCAGAATATAGGATATTTTTCTTTTCATTTGTTTGAATAAAAAAAATCATATATAATCTCCTTAAGCAAGAGAAATAATTACCTGATTTATTTTGCTGAATGGCTTAAAGCTTTGCAGTACTTAATAAACCATTGAGGACTAACACACATGCATGCAAATCATACTGTAATACATTTTGTCTATTTTGAAATACTGATAAGCTGCTTTCCAGTAGCTCAGCAATTAAAGAAATGTGATGCTGCTTGTTCAGTCTCAAACTCAAGTGTTTAAACCTGGCAATACAAAGGGAAATATAGCCTTCTGACATTTCTGGGCTAAATAAAGGTAGTGCAGATGTGCTAAGTTGTTGGTCGTAATGTTTCCTATGGATTTAAGATGCATTTCTGGGACAGACAAAAGTCAATGTCTGCATTCCATCCTCGGAAGTGAAATATGCACTTGGCAATTCTGTTCAGCACTTGTTCTAGGAAAACAGTCAAGTTCAGTATTTTTACTGTATCAAAGTTTGAAATGTGTGGTGTTTGATTTTCCACTGTATTTCTTTTTAAACAGAATCATACTGTGGATGTCAATGGATATATCAGAGGTTGAATTAAGCTGGTCAGTCTTGTAAGGATGAGAAGGGCTATCCAGTAGTTCATTCACTGAATGACAACAATTTCTTTAAAAGCATAGTTGAGTCAGACCATTTACCTAGTAAAGCCACCTATGATATTAAGTTCATTCCTTTGTAGAAGGCCTAGCTAAGGCTCTTCTTTTACAGACTTGTGTAGGAGCATTCATTTGGAGTTTTATGTACTCAAACCCAAGTTTTTCTTTCAAGTTGAAAACATAAAGTAGTACTGTATAAGGAAGGAATAATAGCCAAGCCTAGCAACTGTTTGCTTCTACTGCCCTTACGACTGCCTCCTTTATTTTGTTCAGATACATAGTTGAGATGTGTCTACAGATTAAGACATCTGAAGTGTCTCAGTTTAGGTGTCTAGGTCTATGTCACATGCCCAAGTGTGGCGCTGCTGGGACACATGCAGAGTGCATGATTCCCTAGCCAACCAACTGCAAGCTGTAAATTTGTTTTTGTATGTGTGCCAAGAAAAAGCATCCTGCACAAGCTGGAGCTTTGGACATCCTGGCGTCTTTTATAGGAGGATATTTTAGCTCATATAGGGGGCTGGGTTCTGTTAGTTGAATGAAAGAAAAGAAAGGCTATTTAAACAGCTACTCCAAGCAATAGAGCAATATTGAGGAGTACGAATTCTGTTAGGGACTTCTACTTCTGTTAACTACTTCATCTGTTAAGGGTTTCTGGGACTATGTCTATAAGGGAAACCCTGAGCGTCTATTATAGGCATTCTGTGATGCTCAGGATTCTGCAATACTGTAATAAAGGACTTCTGAGATGTCCTACTCTCTGCATTTCAAGAATCCAGTCATGGAGCAACAGGGTTAGTGCCTCATTTGGCACACGTATGGCCCCCCAATAATGGGGGGTTACTATGCCCAAGATCCCACAACAGTTACTGAAGGGAAGTCAACGCAATATAAAATCAGTCCAGCCTCCCTGAAGCAAACACATGCTGCCTGGCCGTCTGAACCAGTCTATATTGTCTGCCTTTGAGCAAATTTCCGTTGGCTGTAATGACAGCTTTGACACCTACCTTGCACATAGACATATAAGTAGCATGCCTCCACATACAGGCAAATTAAGGTTTCATACTGTGAGCTGAATGACAACCATAACAGTACAATGTGTGGAATTTAAGTTGCACTGGTTTTACTTAAAGTGCTTCCAAAATGTTTTTGGAGAGACTGACAATGGTGAAATGACACTTTTATACCTTCCGTAAAGCCATGGAGTCTTAGTTTATCTTAAAAAAACCCAAAACTTGAAAAACCTAAGTAATTGTTTACTACAAAATATAAAACAAAATGAAACAATTGCTCTTGTACAATATTATTTTCCTCAGGAGAAATTTTCAAAATATTTTTTCACAGAACTTTTGTGTTCCTGAATTTCAAACCTACATAGCTAAAAATTAAATTCTGAAGTTCTCTGTATAATTGCCTTCTCTCACAACTGTGATGATAATTTCTGCACTGAACTGTGCAAGAACAAAGGTGTGCTTTCATTTATGAACATATCTTAAAAGGAGTCAACCCATGTCTTGTAGTTTCTTTATTGTGTCTTCCCTCCTGAACTGTAAATGGCAAATGTTGAGTTCTCAAAAAATGTGGCAACTCAGGGAGTATAAGTGAATATGCTTTGCAGAAATTCAGGGTGAGGTGCCTCTCAAATCAACAGGGGTCTCTTAGGTACTTTCATGCAAAATTTAAACAGAAGCATGTCTGTCTGCATGCTCACTTGTTGGCTTGAAGTTGTGGTTTGGTTCCATAAGCAACAAGAAAGTGTTCATGCAGCCAGTAACATAGGAATGGAAACACATTGGAGATATGAAAAACAAGATTTGGACTTTCTCATTTAATCCAGCATGAGGATGCCTACATGTAAAAGTACTCTGTTCACTTCAGATACAAGAGGAATTCCTTCTCTAGTTGGTGTTTCTATGGACTGGACTGCAGGAAAAAGTGATAATTTAGTAGTGATCTTATCAAATACCCTCTTCTTAGGGTATAGGTAACAGACTCTTCACTACTTTTCCAGAAAGTAAAAAGTATTAGGAATTTACACTCTGTCTGGCAAGCCATACATCAACACTAGAAACAAGCAGATCTCTAAAGCTTTTCAGTTGCCTGGCCTGTGGAAGAATCCAGCTGTTTCTATAGCAACCGTAATGGGCCAGCAATGATGTCATTACTCAACAACCAACTGAAATGCATATCACCTTATTGCAAATACTGCATACAAGTAAACATTGAATCATCTAATTGCTGGTATGAATAATGCTCCCACCTTTAATAATTTACTACAAAGAAGAAAAGGACTCATACCTGGCTGGTCAAAATAATAACTATATGCAATAATTTGGAAGAGGAAGAAATGTCTTTGTTGCCAAACTCTGTTCTTTTCAAGCATGTACAGTGTAGATAATTACTAAAAATAATTTTTATGTTGGTAGTCAACTTGAAAAACTTTCAGTGATGTTAGATGTACACTCTGGTGCTAAATGTACTTCTTTTGCTGATAATAATGTGCCAATGACTCAAACAGAGTCATTGTCACAGCAGCACCTAGCTGGTTCTGTAGAGTGGAACAAGCCCAACATTAGGTACACCAACTACTGCTTGTTACTCTTCTCTGTTGGTTACCCTTAAAAGAAAAGACTTAATTTATTTTTAATTTTTGGAGGTAGCTGTTGCCTTATGGGGTTTGGAACTACCATTTTTCTTTATTCTCCATAGATCAGTTGACAAGTGCAAAGAGAAGGCAAAAGTTTAGAACAATGTTTATCATACTTTATTAATTTACTATCAAGACAATTTAATATTTTTCTGTTGAATTTGTATAGAAGAGCTGCATAGCTCTCTGATAGGATTTCCAATAAGCTGGATATCTGAAGGCCTTCATTTTGAAGCAGAAAATAAGACAGTTTCAGTTCTTCTGGGAAGAGTTACTCACTGCCATATGCCTATACTTCTGTAATTGAAAAATTACCATCTTTTTTTCACCTCCTTCCATAAATATATTAAGAAAAATCATGGTCTTTATGATCAAAGTCTAATATTCAGTTGTATAGTCATTTCTGGAAAATCGATTTGCAAATTAATCTTAGTCTGATTGATGACTGTATTCAGATACATATGTGGCTCCTATCTGGCCAGAGTTTCTTTCTGTGTCATTCAAAGAACTCTGGTTTCTTTTATGGTGTGGAAGGAGAAATGTGAACTGTGCAGTTGTCTTTTTGTATTTCTGTGGATTTTCCCAGAGAAGGAACTTTCTACAAGCTGTAATGCAAGCATCGGCTTTCCTCTGGCAACTGTAAGGTGTCTGCTCAGTCTTCCTTCTTCCTTGCTTCCATTTTTGGCCTTAACTTCCTTGCTTTTCCTGCCTTCAGTCCTTGCTTTTCACTTCCTTATCTCCATAGCTTTGCGCTTCTATTCTAGTGATAGGAATAAGTCAGCAGTTTTCTCCAGTAGGCTTTTCGTTGTCTCTTTGTCCCTGCCTTGGCTCCTAACTGCCTGATCTAATCCTGCTTTGGCTCCTTTCTTTTAATACTGACTGCAACAATTACTATCCTCAAAACCCCCAGGTTTTCATTCAGAACTTCTTTATGGTTACCTCAACATTCCCACCATTGCATTAGTCTGGGGAAGAGAATAGAAGCAGGAACGACAAAGTGCAAATATAATTACATGATTTTTTATATAAAGGTCTTACTTAAAAATTGCTTTTCACTTTAATATAGAAGGTAACCAGAAGAATGGAGATGACAGTATTATAGCTGTAAAATTACAGCTTATTTATCAAGGTCATAGCATAGTAAGAGAGCCACATTTTTTCCCCTGTATCCTGAGAGTGCCATGATTAGGTCTGTGCACTTGTCAAGCTATAGATGGGTCAGCTTACAATACAGAAGAGTTTATGGTAGAGATGAGGATTAATGTAATTTTGAGAAACAAATCATGCAAAAAGTTATCTGAAAAAGACCTTTTTGATAGAAATATAATAGAAATTAGATTTCTTTTTCCAGAAAAACTATTTAATTTTTTTATATTATTCCATCTTTGCTCATTGACATACTAAACATTTCTCAAAGCAACCAGATTCTACTGGGAAGTTCTGTGGAGCCTCTGAAGATGCTGACATAATTTCTCCCTCAAATTGTTTACTTCTAGAAGAATTAAGGTGCTCACTAGGCCTAGGAAATGTCAAACAGCAAATTAACATTTTTTTCATCTCTTACAAAAATCCAAAGTGTATGAATTTTCTTCATATTTGATTTCTTCCAACACAGATTGGGCAACAATAGTACTTTGAATGCCATGTAATGCTTCACGTATTCGAAAAACTTATATTAGTATAAGTCATGAGAATTTGTCTCTCCTGTTGACTAAGAAATGGATGCCATTAAATACTTCCTTAACATTTATTTTTTTCTCATTAATTCAATACTTTTTCTTCTTATAATAAGCACAGCTGAAAAAACCCAAGAACCCAAGAATGCAACAACAATTATCCTTTCAAAGGTTAGGATATTTTCATCAAAGAATGATGTAGCTTTGCACTTTCTGTTGACTGCATTTTATATTCATGTATTTAGTTTGGTCTTGAGCCTTTCCAATTATAGCTATTAGTCTATCTGTTAAGAGGTGATTATTCTTTTTACATAATTAATCCAGTATAGAGGGTTTTTTTGTTTGTTTGTTTCCCTCTCATCCATTTCCCTTTTGTCCAGCAGTTCCTCAGTCTTTTTGGTGATTAGGTTAAATGCGCATAGAGATCAGAGAGCCAAAGTAGGATACTTTTTAGTTTTCCTCCTGCTCTGAAAATATTGCATCCTTCCATATAAAGCGCATCAATTCACTGATTTGTTTATTGTCACAAGCTTGTTGTGGTCAGTGGAGAAATTCCCTCTGGTAATGGTGGAGTTAGATTGTATTTTATTTCGAATGTTGCCTTCATTTATTTTTTTTCTCGATCTCTTTAGTGTTTTGAAATTACTGGGAACTTTTCTTCTTTAAGCAGGTTACCAAATTCTGTTGGCAGTGCTATTTTCTGTTTGTGTTTCAATTAATTTAGTTCTTTTCATGTTCAATTTTTATTACTTTTCTGGCTTCACTAGTATGCATGACTTATCCCAGTTTGTTGCTGTTTTCAGTTTTCATTAACAAGTTCTTGACCTCTCAAGAGTTGTCAGTGGATATGAAGATTAACACAATTTTTTCACTTATACAGAAGTCTGTCCTTCCTATACAGTTGTCACTAAACTGTCAGTAAACTGTTTATTGTTATTCTTTGGGTAATATCTTACCAAAGGAACAGCAAATAATGAGCCATAGACAAACAAGCAAAGCAGACAAACAAAAAACAGGTGAAAAAAACCACCTTACTGATTTCAAGTGAGATATTGAAGTAACAAAGTTGCTCTCTAAATCTGTAGTCAGAGTTCGATTACATTTAAAAGTGCACTTCTTTAAGTTGTGTTACTCTTGTAACTTTAACCTCTAAACCAGTTTGATTTGATTTTGACTTGCACTAGTCAACAGCTGGCTGAACATGAGCCGGCAGCGTGCCCTGGTAACCAAGAAATCCAATGGCATCCTGGCTTGTATCAACAGGACTGGGGAAGTCATTCTGTCCCTGTACTCAACACTGGTTAGGCCATACCTTGAGTACTATGTCCAGTCCTGGGCCTCTCAGTTTAAGAAGGATGTTGAGCTACTCAAACATGTCCAGAGGAGGAGACAAGGCTGGTGGGGGGTCTGGAGCACAAGATTTGTGAGGAGCAGCTGAGGGGGTGGGGATTGCTCAGCCTGGAGAAGAGGAGGCTCAGGGCAGACCTTATTGCTCTCTACAACTACCTGAAGGGAGGTTGTAGCCAGGTGGAGGTTGGTCTCTTCTCCCAGGCAACCAGTGACCGAACAGGAGGACACAGTCTCAACCTGTGCCAGGGGAGGTTTAGGCTGGATGTTGGGAAGAGGTTCTTCACACAAAGAGTGATTGGCCATTAGAATGGGCTGCCCAGGGAGGTGGTGGATTTGCTGTCCCTGAAGGTGATTAAAAAGAGAGTGGCAGTTTGCACCATGATTTACTTGATTAGATAATGCTGGGTGATAAGTTGGACTTGATGATCTTGAAAGTCTTTTCCAACCTGACTGATTTCATGATTCTGTAACATTTCTAGTATTGAATCTCCTTAGCTGAAGAAAAAAAAAATCAAAAGGTGCAGTGTGTTACAATTTCCCAGTTTTTATTTCAAACACTTTCTGTGTGCACATGTGTGCAGTAAGACTGATTTTTTGTAATAGCAAATGTCCTGAATAAATATTGAAAAATAAATATTAACCTCAACTATATATTACTCTAAAAATGTGTCAAAATATTAAAATGCAATGACCTCAATGTATATTTATAAACTTAATTAAATGCATTGATTGAATCATTCTTAAAATAATCTCTGATCCTCTGTAAAGTTGCTTAATAGTTAAGAAGTTAAATACAATTAATAAATCTCTGGCTGTGCAGTTTTAGGGAATACTGAATGATTTATGTGGTGAGCCTTCACTCTCTTTGAAATGAAATAAACCTGTGGCACAATTACATTCTTGGAGTTTTACAACCTTGGAGTTTTTTTAGCCATAAGAGAAGAAATTAAAGGGCCACAACAAGTTTTTTACTTATTACTTTAAAAAGATTATGAATCATAAGTTTCTGAATTAATGAGACCACCATTATAAAGACTGCTATATTTGTTGCCGTTTCACAATGAAAATGTGGATGCTCCTTGGTTTGATGAATGCTGCATTCATCATAACTGAGCCCAGAATGAATCCTTGTCTGTAAAAATGTATACCTAATAATTATAGATTTATTAATGCATTTCATCACATTAGCCTAAACCAGAAGGAGAAAAGCAAAATGGCAGAGGAAATCTTGTCCTTGAAACAGATAAAATGTGATGCTGAAATAGATAGGACTATCTAGACCTTAAAATTGAAGTAGGTGCTCTCTGATGTATTTTCATCTGGTGGTGTATAGAAACTTCCAGTGAAAGAAAATCTACGGCTTTCCAAGTGAATTTGCTCCATTGGTTTGTAATGGTTATTGTTTAAAAGAGTTGCAATGGGATGAGTACTTTGGTTAGGTTTCCAGAAATAGCAAGTAGACTGTAGAAATCTTATATACTGTGATATTTTATATACAATGTCAATTACTATGTCCCAGAATATTTTTATGCTATCACTTGACATTGTTAGCATATTTTCAGTTTCTTATTAATTTAATATTTACCAGGTCTCTTTGCAATACGTCTTTACCCCAGTTTACAGCTTTTGATTTCTCCCTGGGAATGTTACTTTCAGTTTGTTGTTAGTAAGTTGATTTTTACTTTGAATTCTGATTCTACTTTTGAGTGTGCATTCAAAACTTCTTAGTTTGGCATAGCCATTAATTACAGACTTCTCTCTTTCCAATCCAAATTAAAATGAATAGAAAAAAAAACCCCAAACAGAAAAAAACCCCACCAAACCAAAAACCCAACCCCAAAACAACCAAAAAACCCAAACCCAAACCAAAACAAAAAACCTCCACAACCAAAAATAAAAAAACCNGAGGGGCCCAAAACTGGACACAATTCTCAACAAACATCTCTGGATCTCTCCACAACAGGCACATTAAGTATTGTTTTATTTAATATTATATCATATGTGTGATGAAATTAACTGGACCAGATTTTGTAAGTGGCATACATAAATGTCACAGGAGACTATTAAAACCCTAATTAAAGTGAATATACCTTACGCGTAGTGTTTCACTCCAATCCACTAATATTCCTAACCTGACACAGTAGGAAATTGAACAAATTGAATTTGTTGTTGAATTGTTCTTAACAAATAAACCCACTATTCTAATCTCTTTATCTCTTTGTGCTTATAAATGGGCCATTTAATAATTTGTTCAATTGTCTTTCAGAGTTACAAGTCAGTTTGACAGTTCCTTAATTCCAATAAACTCTCCTTTATTTTATCCCCTGTTCTTCAAAACAGGTGCTGTTTGTCCTTCATGGACAGGTACCATTCATCTACAACTTCTCAAATTTTCTAGGTATGGAAGAGTTGTGGTAGTTTTACCATTTTCCATGGCACCAGGGCCATTTTGTGTTTAACATTTTCTGCCTCAGTAAATGGCAATTTTCACACTCTTACCTTACTAAGACACCTATCTGTTTACTGAGTTGATTTAGGCTCATTCAGTGCTCTCATACAAGTCTGTTGTGTTATGACAGTACTGTGTATCAATTAATGATTGCTTGGACTCAAATTTATATCTCTTCAATCTCAAGCAGTTCATTACTGGCTGGAAATTACTTTAAAACGTCATTTGCTGAGTGACTTCGTTCACCTTCCCAAGCAAAGAATGCTATCAGTATCTATGCCACCATCTTTCATAAGAATTTCAGCCACCACCTTTGGATCAGATAATTTCTAGTATTTTATAAGTGCATTGTTCCAGTTCTTTTTATAGCCATGCAAAAATATTGGACAAGTTTTCCTTTCACTGCTTCCTGAACTTTACATACTAGTTCCTGTCTGGGCAGAAAAAGGAATTGTCTGTTGCTATGGGATTCTCAAATCACTCCTGTATATCTTACAGGCTTCAGAGATTCAGCCATAAACCATCTTGACTATAAATAGTATTTTTTAAAAAAATCAAGATTTTTATTAGTAGTTGATCCATTATTTTTATGTTTCACTCACATCATAGCGTTCCTATGTACAAGTGTATTTGTTTGCAGGATATATTAACATAGAGTAAGAAATAACTCGCTCACCTCTGGAATGCATTTTTCAGCCTATTCTCAAACCTGTCTCCTTTGGAAATGTGTATAAAACTTGTCAGATTTCACCTGTCATAATAGTTTAAATAAATGATCATTTCCCTTTCTCAAAATGTACAAATGTAACAAAAACTCTTAATGTTGAACAGATTGTTATGGTACTTTTAAATATTTTTCAGTAAATACTCAGATTTGCTAGTGCAGAAGCTTTCATGGTTATGTTATGCCCCTGTATGTCAGTGACGTTTACCCTAATCTAGCATAATTTGACACTTATATGAGCATCAACACAGTGTCAGTCAGTGCCTGTCTGTATTCTCATGCAAATGCTCCTGTCAACAGGAAAAATCCTTGAAATGAGAAGCAGGATGCTCTTGAATCCTGAAGAGGCAACAGACACGTTAAGAAAAGCCAGTACAGTCCTTTTGCTGTATCACCCAACAGCATTTCCATCAGTTAGCTTTACTATAGACATCTGAGAAGGGAGAAATTCTGTTTCTCTGGGCACTTCAGGCTCTTCTGTTCCAGGAAGGAACAGAAAATGAGCAGCAGCTGTAAAAGATGCTTCAGGTTCATCCAAGGCTTGTGCCTTGCCAAGTATTTAATTTTCATTTAAATTTAAACTATCCTTTAAAGGCACTTTCGTTATCTAGATGCTTTCACTCCATCATGCTGCTATTCACTTTACTATGGGGAGGCTGGAGAGGATCCACATAGCTTGTTTTGTGCTAGAAAACTGGCAAAAGTTTCTGATCTGGAAAGGACTGCAGAAGAGACCAGGCATCCAAAGAGACAGTAACAAGGGAAGCTTACTTTCATGGGTGTTACCCAGTCTGATCCATCAGTTAGAAGTCCCCCTCTGGGGTGGAGTCTGGGAACAGCTTCTTTCGGCTTATATTTTCAGGGCACACGCAAGTGGAGCTGGCTTGATGTCAAAGGGTCTGATTAGTTTAGGCTTCGGTTAGGCTTCTCCTCACTTATCCCTCAAATCAAAATACTTTTATATCAGCAGAAAATGATAATCAGTGTTTTGAAACCATGCATATTTTAGGCCATAACTTACACGTTGTCTTGACTCAAGCATATTTTTCAATATATGTATTTTCCCATTGTGAACAGATAATGCTTGCTATTACCTGAAGTACAAATCTATGTTCTCTATAGGCTGTTATTGGAAAAACAACAAATTCAATTGCCAGCTTACTGTCAGGGATAGGACTTCACTAAAAAAAATCCCTAATGTAAATTCTGAATGTTATCCAAAAGTCCAAACAGTATTAAAACACAGGTTCTTTATTTAAACCTGAAATGGAATTGATGAAGTGGTGAAGAATGTTTGCCAATAGATATGCCTCTGATTATAAGGCTAAGCAAGCTGCAGGTAATTACTAATTTTATAAAAATATTAATGTTTTGGAGTTGACATATAGTGCATATTGAAGTAACTTTATTGTCTAAGATGATATTTTATAATTTTACTGCTGCTGTTTGTTGAAGCAGGTACGAGACTGAAAAGCCCCACAAACTCACATCCAGACACATCTTCCTTCTCCTAAAAATGTGCCCAATATCTCATGATATCAAGAGTCCTGTAATTGTTCTGTGCTGAAAAGATTTAAGAATTTCTTGGATTGATTCATTCCCCAAATGGGAAAAAAAAAAAAAAAAAAGAAAAAAAAAAAAAAGTAAAATGTGTAAGTAATCCAGGAAGCAGTATGGCTTGAGACACACCTGAGAAGGAAGCCTTTACAATCTCGGACTGAGCATGAACTCAGGTTTCTGTCACTGGCTGCATGAACAGTGCTTGGAGATGACCTCCAGAGAGAGCTGTTCCATTTCCTTTCAGGGATGGTGCTGAAGCTGACTAGCCTGTAGTTTCCTCGGTCCTCCTTCTTGCCCTTTTGGAAGATTGGAGTGACATTGGCTTTCCTCCAATCCTCGGACACGTCTGCTGTTCTCCATAACCTTTCAAAAATGATGGAGAGGAGCTTAGCAGTAACCTTAGCCAGTTCCTTCACCACCCCATCGGGGCCCATGTATTTGTGGACATCCATCTTGTCTAGGTGGTCTCCAGTCCACTCTCTCCTTGATTAAGAGAGAGTCTTCCTTTCTCCAGATTTCCTATTATCTCCAGGCACTGCAGGCTGGCCTTAGCAGTAAAAACTGAAGCAAAGAAGGCATTCAGTAACTCTTCCTGAATCTACCTTCTCTGAATCCTCTACCATCAGTTTACCAATGTCATTCAGCAGCAGGCCCACATTTTACCTGATATTCAAGTACATTAGCAGGAACAGGAAGAAGCTATTCTTGTTTTTAGCATCTCTACATATACATTGATGTTTGTATATTCTTCCCAGGTGACCAGTCCCTTTTTCTACACGCCGTGAACTTCCTTCTTCTATTTTTGTTTTCATAGAAGTTCCTTGCTCATCCATGCAGGTCTCTTGCCACCCTCGCTTGATTTTTTACTCATGGGAATGCACCAGTCTTGAGCTTGGTGGAGGGGGTGCTTGAATATTAACCATCTGTCTTTGGCCTCTCTACCTTCTACAGCCCTAACCCGCGGTATTCCTCCAAGTAGGTCTCTGAAGAGGTCCAAAATGTGTCTCCTAAAGTCCAGGGCTGCAATCCTATTTTATTACACATGTGCTATAAAGGATTGAGCAGTCCGAAGAGATGCATGTTTGCTCTAATTAAAGCTCTGAGAAAGAGGGCCAACTTGTTCAAGATGAATCTGGTAATAATAACAATCTGAAATAAAAGCTGCTCTTGGAAAGAAGTAACCACTACACACAACACACTTTTCCTGATGTATTCTATTGACAGTTTGATAGTGAAAAAAAAAAATGTCCAGAAACTAAGGTGCCTGATACCTAACTGGCTGACACTAGGACCACACTGTTGAAAGTTTACTGGATTTGTTGGAACCAGTTATGACTTGCACAGAAGGAAAAGTACTTCATGACTTCTCACCACATTCCCTCATCCACCTCCCTTGCACATCGCTCTAGATTAAGATGAAATTGAATTGAAATGTACTTGCAACTTTACCACTGGTGTGTTTAGAGGCCTGGCAGCTGGCCAGCTGCTCAGTTGCCTGTCTGATGTGTATGTGCCACTACATTTTCCTAATGTCTGATACAATCATTTAGTTCTTACAAAACACTCTAACAAATTAAAACCTGGATGCAACGATTACAGAGTCTGAACTACTAGCAGTGGCAATAAAAACCTTTTCTAGGGATAGTACTGCTGGTTTTCACCGGTAGGGTGATGATGAAATTGTATAGGATCACAACTATATAACTCCCTGCATTTACCTTTACTTTTATCTCTTGTTGTCATGAAACATTTTTCTGTAGAGGGATCTTTAGAAAATAATTTCTGAATGACAAGTCAAAATAAAGAAAAATCTTACCCCTCTGGAGTAAAATGATGTGATGTACATTACTTTCTCTTGGACATTGCTCTTGTGTGCTCTTGGGCATTTTTTACATATTTTTGTACAAAATGTGAAGGCAAATCTCTAAGGCCACTTACTTAAGAAATGGTTTAATGTGTATCAGAAAACATGGTTTTTTTCTTTTACTTTGGACTAAGACCAAAAAAGACATTTCACATAATCTGTTTTCTGAGGTAAGTGCATCTTAGTTCCCGTCTGGAGAAGCAAATTTTATTCTAAAATGTCATCTCAAAATATGGTTTGAGAACATAATATATGGGAATCAGCATCTGTGTTGGTGATTGTCTAAGAACCTGCAAGATGTGTAAGGCTTTATACTTAGAATTGCTTTCTCACACAGAAAAAACAAGTTGGTTGGTTTTGGTTTTTTTTTGGTTTTTTTTTTTAAAGGGTAAATCCGTGTGCAAACTGACCTATGCTTCAGTGGGTCAGCTTTGAACTTGAAACATGTACAGGTCTATCACTTGAATACAGATTTTTCTCTGGTGCAGTGCAACTGGTATACTTGATGATGCAAAGTATTCAGATAGATCTAATTGACGAGTCTTGGCCCCTCTACAATGACTTATACCTACCTATGTCTTCATGATTACTTGTCCTTTTTTTTTTTTTAATATGTTTTAATCTTTTGTCTAAATAGCAGACATGAAAATGCAGTATGCACAAAGATTTCCAGGTAGATTAAATTAAATTTGCAAACTCTAGTCAGAGTGGTTCCAAGCAACTTAATGTTTCAGAAGAACAACCAAGGAGGTTGTTTTGATTGGGAAATTTTTCTGACTGCAGGTTATTCTTGTCAGAAACTTGATTACTATTAATCTCTAGTCATCTGTCAGAAGTAGAAGAGTATTAGTTAACCTACTGCATGTTTCATCCTCTTGCTTGTATATTTAAGATCTGGATTCTGCAACTTTAAAACTTCCTAATGCATTTACTCAAACATACAATTTATTTTCCCCTCAATTCTTCTTCGAAGTTGAAGCCAGCTGAGGACATATGTGTACTTTAAGCAGTTTCTTTTGAAATATTTAATGTCTGTAATCTGAATTGGACCTGTGCCTATGTAGATTTTCCTCCAAACAAAATATATGCTTCATAAACTGCAAATTCTGGTCATAAGTTGCAACTCTAAGTGTGCATATCAAACAAATCTTCAAATATGTGCTATTTGAGTCACTTTATGATCCCTTCAGCATGCCTCTTTTCTTCAAGCTGTCTGCTATGATGCAGCATAATGCTTGTTGTACTATCAAAACTAAACCACGCAGAATTCAGGTAAGGTAGTTTTAAGATATCACTGACTCATTAAAGGGGAAAAGTGAGGCAGAGAAAGGTGGAGGAACTTATGGACATGTGGTATGTTTGTCTTGAGCAGTCATTGCTTATTTGTTTTTTCCAGGCTTCAGTTTCAGGAGTTATTTTATTGAGCACGAGCATAAGGCATAGGACTAAGATGCAAGTTTCACAAATTCTTCAGCACCAGACACAATAGCAGGATCTTTTCAAACCTAGTAATGTGATGTAATGCATCTTGCCATCAAGAAAGGAATTCACTCTCGCCAGACCAAACAGTAATTTGGATCACTACTAAATGGGTGGGAAGTTACTGTTACAGCAGTAATGCTAGCAACACTGACATCAGTGACTTAGCATTAATTCTTCATCTGTCAAAATAGTGATGGTGTTAGGCCTGGTGCAAAGCATAAATGGTAGTGATGAGCTCCTACCAGTTTCCTCTAGGGTTCAGCATATTGTAAACAGTGAATAATGCACAAAAAGAGCAGTTTCAGTCAACCTAAAATTAACTTAGGATTGATGATTTCAGGTTGAATAAGGTGTTTGGGAACTTAGATACCAATAACGAATTTAGCTAGGATGAACTGATAAGGTTGCTTATAATCCAGTTGTTAGAGCAGTCATCTAGAGTTAACCAGACTGCTTCTATATATGTTAGAGGAAGGCTGTAAGTTCTCCACTGTTGTTGTACTGGGACATTTTTCTCCTGTTGAGGATGAAATTCATCAATAAAAAAAGTTGAATATTGTGTCCTACAGGCCCAGCCTCTTATCTTCTCCTACTGAGATTATTACTTTTTTTAGAGGTTTATACAGAGTGAAACAGTTAGAAGGGAATCTGATATCCAGCTGTGCTTATCAGGATTTACACCAAATCTAATTTACTCAGTGAGCAATTCCTTTTCATGGTCAGTTGAACTCTGTAAATAATGTGAGTTAAAAACCCAAAACTAAACAACTACCAAAATAGTAACATTTGTTTCTGTACATGGTGGTATCCTAGGTACCACTTCAAATGCTTGAATTAGGAAGGGCGACATTCTGAATATAGTCTTCCTATGGCAAGTAACTGCCCTGAACTTATGCAGGCATCTTTGTAATGTTACTCAAGTCCTGTTCTGAAGCCAGCATTTGGTTTTCAGTAGGAAGATCCAGAAAGAAGTAGTTTTACTAAAAAATAAATAAATATTGTGTTTAATGATATTCCTTAAAAGATTTCTCTTTTTCTTTTAAAAGTTTTCTTCTCAGTGCTGAGTACAATTAGGACATAACCTTGTCAGTTACTGTTTGCTGAAGCAAGAAGCTATATGACCTCCAAGGAATTAATATTTATAGAAAAAGCCAAAGATAACAAAAAATGAACAGAGATGAAAGATCATTTTAATAGAAGTATTTTAAATTATGCTTCCATTTTAGTATTTTTCCATTATTTCTGGAACACCATGTATGCCAAATTCCATATCCATACATCTTTGGGTTATTTAATGAGAAACCAGAAAACAGAATTCTTCACCTACTACACTTTAAATCAATTTACACGGGAACTGTTACTGGTGTTGTCAGGCTATACCTTGCACAGACATCATGGATGGATACTGAGATCTGATGTATAACTGGCAGATGCTGCTCCTTTAAATGCTATACATGCAGTTAATGGGAGGTTGACCATGAGCCAGCAATGTCCTCTTGTGGCCAGGAGTGCCAATGTCATTCTGAGATGTATTGAAAGAGGTGCAGCTAGTAGGTCCAGAGAGGTTCTCCTGCCCCTTTATTCTGACCTGATGAGGCCACATCTGGAGTACTGTGTCCAGTTCTGGGTCCTCCTGGTTCAGGAGTGACATAGATCTTCTTGAGGGAGTCCAGCGCAGAGCCATGAAGATGATTAAGGGAATGGAACATCTCTCTTATGATGAGAGACTGAAGGAACTGGGGCTCTCTAGCTTGGAGAAGAGGACCTTATCAATGTTTCTAAATATGTAAAGGGTGAGTGCCAGAAGGATGGAGCCAGGCTTTTCTCAGTGATGCCCAATGACAGGACAAGGGACAATTGGTGGAAGTTGAGGCATAGGAAGTTTCATTTAAACATGAGGAGAATCTTTTTCACTGTGAGGTTGACAGAACACTGGAACAGGCTGCCCAGGGAGGTTGTGGAGTCTCCCTCTGTGGAGATATTCAAAAACCCTCTGGATGCATTCCAGTCTGATCTGCTCTAGGTGATCCTGCTCTGGCAGGGAGGCTTGACTGGATGACCTTTTGAGGTCCCTTCCAGCCCCTGACATTCTGTGATTCTGTTATTCTGTGGTAACTGCTGCAGCAAGGTTAAGGCTATCACCAGAGAAATGCTTTGAGGAGGAAAGGAGAGAAAAAAAAAATATTCTGCTATCACTTGAGATGTTTTACTGTGTAGAAGGAGACGTTTAAACAAGGAGTGATTACAAAGCATGCATGAGAAAGTGTGAAGGTTTTCTAGGTGGGAGGCACTGTCCTCAGGGAGACCTGAATCCTGTCTCTTGTAGTGCTCTTCTAGAGACTCTTGCATATGCCAGATGGGAGTTCTGGGAGGCACATGGAATTGAGATGCATGGTGAGGTCTGTGTGCTGGGTGTTTGAGTGGCACTGACCACACGGCCTCTTCACAGTCTCTTCTAAACTGGAAATTAAACATTTGGGTGGTGGTGTGCAGTTGGGGAGTTATAGGTTTTCCTGGAAAAGCTGCTGGTAAGCACTTTTAGAAAATAAAATTTTGAACTGTTTAGATTTTGGTTTCTAATTTCCCCCCTCCCCCACTAAGATACATTGTCTTGCATGTAAATTATTTTTTCTGAGTTGGTATGAGATGTCCATTCCACTTGACTGCATTTCTTGTAGAAAACTGCTTATTTGCTGCAGGTTCTCTGTTGGAAATCATATATTGGTAACAAGGAAGACCTTGTATACTACCACTGCGTGCATTTGAAGAAACCATTTACACTATTAACTGCTGAAGTAATTGCCTTCTTCTTTGTTTATTCCCTTTACATTTTTTTAAAAAAAAAATTTATAGTTTTGTTTTAAAAGGCAAGAAATAACAGGTTGTCTCTTTGAAGAAGATAACTCTTTAAAAGCAGTTGCCAAGCAACCTATGTTTACAGTATAGGAGGGCTGGTCCATTTGCACTAAGCTCTGAACAGCAAGGAACCCTCTAATTTCAGCCCAAAAATAAAATAAAGTTGGAATAACAGATATAGAGATCAACTGTTCTAGAGAGCAACAGAATGTCTTTTGCAGTGATATCCATAGCAGAGCAACATATTAATGATGAAGAACACATTCAGGTCACTGAAGGAGAATTACCTTTTCTTCCTAAATTCACTTGTTTACAATACGCTTGAGAGTGGAAGTAGTAAAACTGACTTTTTTCCAAACATATTGAAGATAAAAATTGCATACCAGTTCCCAAGAAATATTGTGAATAACAATGACTCCTAAGAGGTATAGGTGCTTGTGGACTCCAAGCATCTCTTAGCATTTCAGCTGGGTCACCCATCTTTCCCCAACAGCCAATCTAAGCACCTTGCATGCTACAGGGTATTTTAAGGGAACTATCTGGGAACCTCCTGTGGTAAGGAGCTGCTTCTCCCACTCTAGGAGGGTAATCACGTGGACTGTGTCCTTTCCAAAGTCTGCATGCTGTTCCTTGTTTTGTGAACATTGATGCTCAGTGTTGTAATGTATAAATGTGAATTTATTAACCTAAAACAATTTGTTTTTTCAATATTACAACAATTGTTTGCACACATTTCATGCAAAGATACTGTTCTGCAAAAGGGAAAGCAGCAATTGCAAATACACAACAATATATTATGAGATGCTGGTGAGGTTTCCTTCTGGCTGCTAGTAAGTGGCTGTTGTACAGACCACTTGTGTCTTGCTTAGATGTGTGACTATCATGCCAGTTTGTTACATCACAAGCGGGAGACATGAGAATGGGCTGAAGCCAGCAGTATGAGATTCAACAGGACCAAGTGCAGGGTCTTGCACTTCGGCCACACCAACTCCATGCAGCACTACAAACTAGGGAATGAGTGGCTGGAGAGCAGCCTGGCTGAGAAAGACCTGGGAGTGCTGGCTGACAATGGCTGAACATCAGCCAACAATGTGCCCAGGTGGCACAGAAGGCCAATGCCATCTTGGCCTGTATCAGAAATAGTGTGGCCAGCAGAACCAGGGATGTAATTCTGCCCCTGTACTCTGCACTGGTGAGGTCCCACCTGAAGCACTGTGTGCATCTCTGGGCCACTCACTTCTAGAAGGGTACTGAGGTGCTGGAGCAGGTCCAGAGAAGAGCAACGAGACTGGTGAGGGGGCTGAGGGGAAAGCCATATGAGGAGAGGCTGAGGGAGCTGGGGCTGTTCAGTCTGGAGAAGAGGAGACTTAGAGGGAACTTCATCACTCTCTACAACTACCTAAAAGGAAGTTGTAGCCAGGGGAGGGTCAGGCTCTTCTCCCAGGCAACTAGTGAGAGGACAAGATGGCATGGTCTGAAGCTGTGCCACAGAGGGGTTTAGGTTGGATATTAGAAAGCACTTCCTCACAGAAAGGGTGATCAGTCACTGGAGTGGACTGCCCAGGTTGGTGGTGGAGTCACCATCCCTGGAGGTTTGTAAGAAAAGATTGGATGTGGCACTTGGTGACATGGTTTAGCTGATGTCATGGTNCAAGATCTTGTAAATAGTCCCTCCCCAGCCTTCCTGTAGGCCCCTTTCAGATACTGGAAGGCTACTATAAGGTCTCGTCAAAGCCTTCTCTTCTCCAGTCTGCAGAGCCCCAACTCTCTCAGCCTGTCCTCATAGGAGAGCTGCTGCAGCCCTCTGATCATCTTTGTGGCCCTCCTCTGGACCCATCTCAAACGCTTCAATGTCCTTTTGTTGGTGGCTCCAGAACTGTACACAGTACTCCAGATGGGGTCTGACAAGAGCAAAGAATATAAAGGGGCAGAATCCCCTCCCTTGCCCTGGCCACGCTGCTCTTGATGCAGCCCAGGACTCGGTTGCTGTCTGGGCTGCATGTGCACACTGCAGGCTCATGTTGAGCTTTTCATCAACCCAGACTCCCAGGTCCTTTTCCTCAGGGCTGCTCTCCAGCCATTCATCACCCAGCCTGGATTTCTGCTTGAGATTGCTTGAAATGTTGACGTAGATTTTAGGAGTCTGGTAAATATTTTGTTGGAAAGTTTGTGCTGTAACCAATTCAATAGATTTTTGTAGACACTTCAGCTAGGTATCTTATTGCATAAAGTATAACTGCTGTAGACATCTATTGTGAACAAAACACAGTTGTTTTGCTTTGCGTTGCAATTTAATGAAATCTATTAGACTCAAAGACACTTTCATTTTTAGTGGTTTCTGAATTATTTGTTTTGAAATATTTTGTATTTTTCATAATCTGTCTTTATGAAGACCTTTCTATTTTGCAAACCATTGCAACATCCTTATCCTTTGGCTGTGAAACAATCACATTAAAAATATATAAATCAGAAATTAAACATTGTGATATTTCCTATATCTTCTCTTTCCCTTACTAGGAGAAATGACAATGTGTTCTTTCAACCTGTTTTAAAGATATTCTATGAGTACTTTTTTTTAGTGACCTTTTCAAAAGTCTAAAAATCAAAAAGAGATTTTTTTTTAAAAAACTTTTTTTTTTTAACTTTTTTTTTTTTTTTTAAATTCAGTATTTAGCTTGTCATAGGAAATGCTTTCGGATTAACAGTCCAAATTGTACTGTATTTCCAGCCTCAGGTATTCTGTTGTTCTCAGAACAGCTGCTCTAGTTTAACATCAGAGTATGTCACTACTGAAGCAGCTTTAAAAATTCTGATTTATACTTACTTGGTTTTTAAATTATTTACCTGTAAATTTGTCTGAATGAAATGTGAGAGATTATGGGTTTTTTTAAAGCAAAGAGTGAAAATAGATGGGTCATCTTTTAATTTGTTTCTACCAAATTTATTCCACACAGCAATATGATAGCAAACTTTGTCATACTGAAGTCATGTGGAAAACAACATGGAAATACTATATTAGACTTGTGTTTCCAACAAACATTTTGGAAGGTAAAAACATAAATATGTTAGGTCAAATGTAGTCTGACAGGTTTTCAACCAACTAAATAGTAGTACAAGTCACAATAAATCTTCCATATTCCTAGCAAGAGAAAAGAGATGTGCTGACACATACAGCCAATGTCCCACCTGAAATATGTCCACCCACAGTCAGTAAGCCATTTAAGTCGTATTGATTCCAGATGGACTTGAGTACATGCCTAAATCTGAGTGCTCTGGTGAATAAGTATGGATTTAAGTGTGACCTTTAAAATTCTGCTGAGCATAGATATGAACTTGTAATGTAATAGTGATCTATTGAACAGATCTGTAGACAAACCACTGAAATCAGCAAGTCTCTTCAGTGTCATGAAGGTCTGGCCGTATGGAGTTTTTTCCAAAGAATTAAACCAATAATAGAAGTAATAAATATTCACTATCAAAACTTCTTGATTAAGTGCGAAGATATCTTAATATTCATACCTGAAAAAACGTTAAAATTTCCTGTGGTAGTAACTCTTCTTGAGGCAAATCATGCAGCAGAATTCCTTAGAAATATACACATATGCTAATATGTACTGACACTTAAATTTGTAGGGTAGAATACCAGTTGCAACTGTGACATGCCATGATTCAGCAAAGGTCTTTTTTTCATTGTAGTATTCAGGTTTTCTTTTCTATTCAACAGTTGTTGGGAGAAGGAACATGTAATGAGGGGACACAGTCTCAAGTTGTGCCGGGGAAGGTGTAAGCTGGGTATTAGGAGGAAGTTTTTCCCAGAGAGTGTGATTTGCCATTGGAATGGGCTGCCCAGGGAGGTGGTGGAGTCACCAGCCTTGGAGATGTTCAAGAAAAGACTGAATGAGGCACTTAGTGCCGTGGTCTAGCTGATTGGATAGGGCTGGGTGATAGGTTGGACTGGATGATCTTGGAGATGTCTTCCAACCCAGTCGATTCTATGAATATAAACACATTCACTTTTAAAACTCTAGCTAGTGTTAAATTATGGTTTACCTTCCTTTCCAGTTTTCCTTGGTGATGATTTCTTTTATCTCATTCCATGCACTTTACCATCAGCTGTGTTATCTGATGGTCGTTTTTTTTAAAATTAATCCTAGGTTACTTCCAGTTTCTCAGGCAGATTCAGTCTCAATCTGACAGAAAAACTCCTGTGAACTCTGAACACAGTCTCATAACTTCATACTCTTTAGCATTTAATCCCGAGTAGATGCTAATGTCCGGTTAAGATATCCTCAAATACAGGCTGTTGCTGGTCAATTTTAAAAGTTGACAACTCTTATAAATTAGGGGAGAACGTCTCTCCAAGATCTATATCTAATCCTCATTCCATGAGAAAAGTCGAGAAAATGGCTATTTAAGCCACATTATTTTATAGATTCCAGCATTTCTATGATTAATATGCTAAAGCAGCAAACAGAAAGGCTAAGTTCTTTGTGGGTCAGGCAGACCAGGCATAATTATTTTCCTTAAATTGCAGAAGTTCATCCAGATGTGTTATTCATCGGGGGTTTTTTTGGCAAATAGCACTTTCAAACCTTGCACAAGGTTTATCTTTGTAGCTGCTCTGCAGCTTCATTATTACTCGCTGTTGTTTCTTCCTTATGCATCATAATGTTTGCCAGCATATACAATGAGAATATTCCAGGAGAGAAGCAATCTCCTTGCAACCGTAGGTCCACCTCAGTTTTCAACATGCCCAAATTCAACCAGGAGGTGAAAAAGGCTTGTATCTCTCATGCACAAAATTAATTTCCATTTTTTTCATGTAATAAAAGTTTGCAAGGGTAAGTCTTCCTTGGAAATCACTTTGTAATTGTTCCTGGGACTTAATTTTCAATTATTCTTTCCTTAGATAAAGAAAGTAGCAATAAATAGAACTCTGCACTAGTATTATCCAGAAATAATTTTCATCAACTAGAGAATTGTGTGCCCTTATACCATTTCATAAATTGATTCTGGCTCCCAAAGACCACCACATGGACTATAAAGGCATTGCAAGTTTTAGTCATTTGATTGCTGAGTGACAAGGACAGTTCACAGAGGAAAGAATGTTCATATGTTGGAGATCATCCTGAAAGCTAATTTTATGGGATGGCTGTTGCACTGAATGATCCCTGTTTTTACCCAGTGTAATTTAGTATTGTGAGAACTCATGCTATCTCAACAACCTTGAAATCCACGTCCTTTGCCAGTTACTAGTACTGCCCAGTCAAGCAATTCTTACCCCAACTTTTTCAAAGAAGTGCACAAAGTATTGGTCCTTTGACTCCTGCTGATTTTAATATAAGTACCGGATGGGCTGCAACCAAGGGTGCTGAGGGAGTTGGCAGATGTACTTGCCAAGCCACTTTCCATTATTTGCCAGAAGTCCTGGCTAACTGGGGAGGTTCAATGGACTGGCGAGTAGCAGACGTGATGCTTACCTACAAGAAGAGCAGAAAGGAAGCTCTGGGAAACTACAGACCTGTCAGTCTGACCTCGGTACCAGGGAAGGTCATGGAGCAGGTCGTCTCAAATGCCATCATACGTCATATAGACAACAACCAGGAGATCAGGCCAAGTCAGCATGAATTCATGAGGGGCAGGTCCTGCCTAACCAACCTGATCTCCTTCGATGACAAGATCACCTGGCTACTGGATGAGGGAATGGGTGTCAATGTTGTATTCCTAGACTTTTGAAAAGCCTTTGATACCATTCCCCACAAAATTCTTGTAGACAAATCGGGTACTCATGGTTTGGATGAGCACACTGTCTCCTGGATAAAGCACTGGCTGGACAGAAGGCCCAGAGAGTGGTGGTCAATGGAGTTAAATCCAGTTGGCGGCTGGTCGCAAGTGGTGTTCCTCAGGGATCTGTGTTGGGACCACTTCTTTTTAACATCTTTATTGACGACCTTGATTCAGGCATAAAGAGTGTCATCAGTAAATTTGCAGATGACACCAAGTTAGGTGGCAGTGTTGATTTGAATGAGAGTAGAGAGGCTCTTCAGAGGGACTTGGCTAGGCTAGATCAATGGGCCAACATTAATGGGATGAGTTTCAAAAAGGCCAAATGCCAGATCCTGCACTTGGATCACAACAACCCTAAGCAACACTACAGGCTTGGAGCAGTGTGGCTGGAGTGCTGCCTGGCAGAAGGGGATCCAGGGGTTGTAATAGACAGGCAGCTGAATATGAGACAGCAGTGTGCCCAGGTGGCCAAGAAGGCCAATGGCATCCTGGCTTGGATTAAAAATGCTGTGGTCAGCAGGAGCAGGGAGGTGATTGTCCCCTTGTACTCGGCTTTGGTGAGGCTGCACCTCAAGTACTGTGTTCAGTTTTGGGCACCACAATATGAGAGAGATGTGGAGGTGCTGGAGTGGGTTCAGAGGAGGCCAACAAAGCTGGTGAAGGGTCTAGAGAATAAATCTTACAAGGAGTGAGGGAGGGAGCTGGGGCTGGTTAGTTTGAGGAAGAGAAGGCTGAGGGAAGACCTCATTGCTGTCTACAACTACCTGAATGGACATTGTGGAGAGGCTGATGCTGGTCCTTCTCACAGGTAATTGGAGACAGGACAAGGGGGAATGGCCTCAAGCTGAGACTGGGGAGGTTTAGATTGGACATTAGGAAGAAGTTTTTCACAGAGAGAGTGGTCAAGCACTGGAATGAGCTGCTCAGGGAGGTGATTGAGTCACCCACCCTGGATGTGTTTAAGGGTCGTTCGGATGTGGTGCTTAGGGATATGGTTTAAGGTGAATCTTGTAGAGTAGGGTTATAGGTTGGACTTGGTGATCCTGAGGGTCTTTTCCAACCTGGATGTTTCTGTGATTCTGTGATTCTATGCTTTCAGACACAATAGATTAATTTATCTTTATTTTCCATGTGTTATTTTGAAAATTTGTCCCTACAGACTGAATGATAAAAATAGGAGGAACTCTATTTGCTAGAAAATAGGCTATTCTGGATTTTCACAGAATCATGGAATGGTAGGGGTTGGAAGGGACCTCTGGGGATTGTCTAGTCCAACCCCCTGCTAAAGCAGGTTCACCTAAAACAGGTTGCACGGGAATGCATCCAGCCAAGTTTTGAATGTCTCCAGAGAAGCACTCTGCAACCTCTCCAGGCAGCTTGTTCCAGTGCCCTGGCACCCTTAAAGAAAATAAGTTTTTCCTTAAGTTTTAATGGAACTTCTGTGTTCCAGTTCGTGCTGATTTCTCCTTTTCCTGTTGCTGAGCACCACTGAAAAGAGTCTGACCCTATTCTCTTCTCACCTGTCCCTTAGATATTAATAGACATAGATAAGATCTTCTCTAAGTCTTCTCCAGGCTCTGAAGCCCCAGGTCTCTCAGTCTATTCTCTTAAGAGAGGTACTTCGTACCCTAATTGTCTTTGTAAACCCGGTTCTTCTTGAACTGGGGAGTCCAGAATTGGACATGATACTCTAGATATGACTAGTGAGCTAGGGCAAAGTAAAGTTACTCTTGTCAGTAAGACTGAGTTTGTGGCCATTACCATTAGAAAAAAAATCAGCATGAGAAGCCCTAAGCCTTCTTCCGAGGGGTACATAAGTATTTCATCGTGATAATCATAACCTTTTCTGATTTTTATCTGCATAAAATGTTTCCTAAAATAAATGTTTAAAAGAGCATATTGTCACTATTAGGTATTAAGTGTGCTGTCAGATAGTATCGATGTTTTTGCTTTGGAAAAAGTAAAAGAAATTCTGATGTTGATTATCATTCCCAAAAGCTGACATAGTCACCATTAAGCATTCAGAAAGCACTCTGGGTTTTTTTAACTTTGGTTGATAATGAACAGGAAAAAAGCAAACAATTCTCTGTTGGCTTTTATTATTATTATTTTAATGTATTCACTTCCATATTTCACCTGGAAGTCAAGTTCTTTTAT
Organism: Ramphastos sulfuratus; assembly: GCA_013399055.1. Classification (NCBI taxonomy): domain Eukaryota; kingdom Metazoa; phylum Chordata; class Aves; order Piciformes; family Ramphastidae; genus Ramphastos; species Ramphastos sulfuratus. The sequence continues at coordinate 6,304 of WBNM01008964.1, read as the reverse complement.
CATAGTCATAAGAAGTATGTGAAATGTATTTATTTATCAGTTGTAATTTCCTGTTGGATCCCTCCTTAAACACCCCTGTATTGATGAAAGTAGCTGGAATTTGATTTTCTTCTCACAATATTACTATGAGTCAAGCTCAGAAGCTTTACATTTGTGCTAAGGAGGTTGAAGAACACAGAACAGAAGTCATGAAAACAGCCTGTGGCAGTCAATACAGAGAAACAAAAAATATTTCTGGACATCAATACTTACTAATTTTTTGATACGAGTTTGCAACATTATCATTCAGATTTGTCAGCCTAGGGATAATATCTACTTTGCAGTCATTTATTAAAGCAATCGTTTTACTCATTCAGAAAAAAAATTGTCCATTAAGGACAAACAAAGCAACAGAAAATAGAGGCAAGGCATCAGTAGATGGTGTATAGAAAAATCTGAAAGCATATTTCCTAATCTCTTGAACTGTTTCAATGCATGTGTTCTATTAGAGAGAAGGATCTGCTCATCTGCCCATCTGGAATACTGTGTGCAGTTCTGGAGCCCCCAGCACAGGAAGGACATGGAACTGTTAGAGGGGGTCCAGAGGAGGGCCACAAAGATGATCAGAGGACTGCAGCAGCTCTCCTATGAGGACAGGCTGAGAGAGTTGGGGCTCTGCAGACTGGAGAAGAGAAGGCTTTGACGAGACCTTATAGTAGCCTTCCAGTATCCGAAGAGGGCCTACAGGAAGGCTGGGGAGGGACTACTTACAAGGTCTCGCAATGACAGGACAAGGGGCAATGGGTTTAAACTGGCAGAGGGGAGATTTAAACTGCATGTTAGGAGTACGTTCTTTCCAATGAGGGTGGTGAGACACTGGCACAGGTTGCCCAGGAAGGTTGTGGCTGCTCCCTCCCTGGAGGTGTTCAAGGCCAGATTGGACAAGGGCTTGAGTGACCTGTACTAGTGGGAGGTGTCCCTGCCTATGGCAGGGGGGTGGAACTGAATCGTCTTTGAGGTCCCTTCCAACCTTACCATTCTGTGATTCTGTGATTCTATGATTATCACCCATGGGAGTCAGAATGAGATAGACCTCCATTACATTATCAACTCTAAGTTGATGAGAAAGACTATAACCTTCACAAAGGACTAAAATGGTGCTTCTTTTTTGTCCCTTGCTGCACTTTGAAGGAAATTTTTGTTTACTTTCTAAATGAGAATCAAAATTCAACAAGCTGAAAGAAGAAAATGAACAAAATCTGACACTATTGCTCTAATTGCTACATCCAAAGCAATACTTCCTTTCCTCTATGTTTCTCATGTGGATAATTAAAACAAACATTTTCTTAAACTGAGTATATTTTCAGGAAGAAAAAAAAATTAAAAGCAAACAAACAAACAGTTAACAAAACCCCCCAAGCTTTCTTGAGAATGTGGATATCTGTCTTATAACATGAAAATACATCTCCCGAGTTTAGGATCTGCTTTTTATTTTTGCATGGTGCCATTTTCCCCTTTAATTTCACTTGTATTTTCCAAGCTTACTTTTTCTTGTTATCTGTGGCTTTCAGAAATGAATTTTTCTTGAAACTCTATGGTGTTGAGAGTTTTGAAGATGTCTTATGGTATAAACAAAGAAATAAAAAAGGCAAATGGAACTGAGAATAGTAGAAACCCTTAGATAAGCTATAAACACTCACCTCATAATGGCAGATAAGAGATTTGATTTCAGTGATGTTAAGTATAGAGAGCACTGCTAGACACCAAGAAAACCTGCATTTATGTAACATCTATCTTCCTATAGGGAACATATGACTGTAGACAGGCCACGTATTCAAGGATGGAAGGAATCCTTAGGAGGTAACATTTGACAGTGTTACACAAGACCAGATTAATGCTAGTTAATAATGCTAGCCTGGAGCAATCTGTCCTCCTAGCGAATAGCAAAACCACAGCAAAACCAAACCAAACACTTCCTCCTCAATGGCCAGGAGGCAGATGATATCCACCAAGGTAGGGATTAACTGCCATCTACACCTTCCCCTGAGCATATCAGTATCTATGAGCACCTCTGGAGGCATTTCATTCATGCAAAAACTTGAGCAAAGAAAGATTATTATTTTATCCTGATAGACATTTCACAGCATACAGCCTTTCCATTTAAATTGCCTGCAATATCAAAACTTCGGTTGTTCACCAAATTATTATGAAATATGGGACAAAATCTTCATATACATTGTCCTATACTTATTTATGCTGGCCTGCATATATGTGGCCTGATTTCTTGTTACGCTTACCTGTGTAAAAATCATGGAAATATGAAAAGGACCTGGAACTTATCTGTTCATGAATTAAAAAATGTATGAGTCATAAAAGCTGTGCTCTTCCCTGATATGGGAGATAATACACAGCTTATTATATCCTGTCATAAGCAGTTACTGGGAAATACTTTCTTAAAAAGAATGGAAATAACTGGAAGAAGAGGACATCTATGATGCACATGTGCACACGCACACATGCATACCTGCATAGATGCACACCGAAGCTACTTCAGGACTTTATTCTGAAAGCTAAGAAGTAAATCTCTTGGAGTATAAGAATGCAGTGAAGCACTATTTAATTATTTAATCAGTAGGTTCTTCTCCATAAGACACTTACTTATTTAGTATGTGCTGCAGACCTCTTCTGGGTACGGGCAAGGATATGTCAGAAGGCAGCTGCTGTTTGGAACACTCTGGCTCAGGGAATATTTAAACCTCACAGATCTAGTAAAGAAAATTAAAAAAAAAAATAGAAGAGAAAATCTCTTGTTTAAGACAGTCCAATGCCACCATCTTTGCTAATTTATTTAAATATAATTCCTGATCTCTTCCACAATATCACACTTCCATCACATTTCTGTAGATGACATCAATTGCCCTTCCCTTGTCCACTGTCACTGTGACTTCATCATAAAAAGCCACTAAATTTGTCAGGCAAGATCTGCCCTTGGTGAAGCCATTGCTGGTTACCACCAATCACCTCTGCTTTGTTTTCCATTTGCCTTAGCAGAGCTTTCAGCAGGATCTGCTCCATGATCTTGACAGGCACAGAGGTGAGGCTGACTGGTCTGTAGTTCTCAGGGTCATCCTTTTTTCCCTTCTTGAAGATGGGTGTCCTTAAATTTAATCTTACTTAAAAAGGAAAGAAAAATAATAATTGATAAAAATATTATCCTGAAACTGAAAGAAAACATTTTGCTTTAAACAGCTTTTTAAGGTAACTTCACATTAAAATTCCTATCATTTTGGTATGCTGCAAATCTGAGAACCAGGAGAGTAACCTGTATCTAAGGTTTAGAAAACTGAAAAATGCGTTTGTTTTTTTTTTTGCCCCCCCTTTTTTTTTTTTTTTCCTTTTTCAGAGTGGGATTTGAGTAGTGTATTCTGAAAGCGGCATGGCTGTATTCAAGCATTTGTAACTGTAATTGATGCCTTGATTTTGTGGTTCTTTTATAAATTATTTTCCTGAGAGAAGGAGGTATAATACCAGCAGATGTTAGATGCAGAGATACCATGTAGGCAAATAACAGAGGCACTTCTGGAGTTGACACTTAGGACTAAGGAGCCTTTCAAGCTGCCAGCTCTACTATTTAATTTCCCTGCTCTGAGCCCGATTTCAGCACTTCTTATGTAGGGCTTCAGCCTGGTCTGACCTCAGAGCTGACCCTGCTTTGAACAGGAGATCAGACAAGAATCATCCCCTTGCCCCTGCCCACTTGAAGGACTTCAAAAGCATCAACTACAGGCAAGTTTTCAGACAGCTATCTGAGAAAAATACTGAATACCCACTAAAAATTAAAGATGGACTTTGCAAGAGCTTTTCAGAAGAAAAGCATCAAAAATTACTTTGCAAAGATAAAATTATCTTTTTGTGCAGCCATTACAGCACAAATTAAAAAGTTGCTCTGGATGGCATTGGAAAGAAGTACAAACATAACGGAGAGCCTCAGGCAAAGAGAAATTCCATCCACACAAGTATTTTTCCAAATTACAATTTATCGTAAACAAAATCCTACCCTAGGAAGTAACAGGCAATTTTAGTAATAAATGGAGATATGATCCCAAGTTTTAGTTAATGTTTGGGGTGTACTAGCAAGTAAAAAGTATTTGCTAAAAACTGTTACCACTGGGATTAACAAGTGTGAAATGTAAGCAATATGTGTTCTTCAGTGGTGGACAATTTAGTAGAGTGCTTTCATATGAATTCTGAGTGGGTTGATAGGTTTATTTACTAATTTGTATTTTGCTAGATTATTTTATTTAAGATTGTGTGGTGGGTTAAAATTGCCCCCATATAAAATCACCAGACTGGTTCAGACAGCTTGGAAACAAATGCAGTTGTGTATTTACAGCAAGCTAAATTGTACAAACACATAATACAATACATATGTACATAATATATTTTACAATTACTTACAATTGAGAAATAACACAGAGGCCCTCACAGGGATCCCCCTGAATTGTACCTCAACTTACCTGGATGAACTCAGATAGATCTTAAGCAATCAGACCCCCTCCCTCCCTCCCTCTCTTCTGTTAACTCCCAATCAGGTTGTACCAGTGAGAAGGTTAGGACAGAGGTAAAGGGAGCAGTGCAAAGCAGAGAGTTGCAAGGAGACTGAAGCCAAGGACAGAAAGAAAAGAATTGTTTATACACTGACTTTTTATCCCAATTAGCAAACCAATGAATGATACAGACTTTATTATTCTTCTTACAACCTATATTTTATTTACATTCTGCACTGAGCTTTCAGGAAAGTCCTGATTTCTCAGTTTAGAATTTTCCAGTAACTCTTAAACTACTACAGGTTGTTCAAAATAAGACCATATTGCTTGAGGAAGATTACCAGTGACTGATTCAGGGAGAAAATTAGCTTGGCCTCTAGGAGAGTGTCAGAAATAAGAACTTGAATAAAAAGCAAGGAGTTAAGTAAAGCTTGATTCCTAATCCTAATACTGATGTAAATGTGATTAGGTAGATTTAGTAGGTGCAGACAGGAAGCTCTTTGAAGTGTGCAGTCAGAAAAACTTTGCTGTGATTACAGCGAATGTTGCTATACATTTATATTCCACTCATAAGCTGACTTTATACATACTGGCTACTGTGTATCTATGCACACAGCACAGTGGAAGAAATCCTCAGGCACCTATAGTTAGACAAGTGTGCTGAACAGGGAAGATATTTTTCATAAACACGTGTTGAAAAGAGCATCAAATGACCTGGAGCATAAAAGAAGTGGGATTTTTTCCCCTGTAAATTGTAAATATTTCATTATGGGACAACATGATTTTTCTTTTGATTCTTCTTTCCCTCAGTTCTTACTGTGATTGAAAATTTCTTGTTTTCCACTGCTTGTAGGTGGCATATATTTTTAATACAGCTGTAGTCCATTGTTTTTATGATCCGGTGTTATTATGGTTTATTTGCACCCTTTGTGTTTCCTGTGCTTGAAATTGGTTGGATGTGTCTCAGCATTTGAGATCCCTGCTCTACTCTGCAGCTTGCTGAGAAGGTTGCATTTTGATATGTCATTCTCCTTTGCTTCTGCATGGTGCTATGCAATGTTAAAAATAACATTAATGTCACAATTTCTTTAGCTCTGTCACATCAAGATTTTATTATGATGGATATGGATGGCAAGGTTTCATTGTGTTAATCTATGAGTGCCCCACAGTTTTGTAAGATTAAAACAGAAATAACATCACTCATCTCTAAAGATATATAAAGCTTTTCCTCTAGCATTTTCCTCTGTGCATAATTTCCTCTTCACATGTTACTCATCTAACTGTATTTTTCTAACCTTAAATCGACAAATTCTGTTTCACTATGATACAAAGAGGTGCAAAGCAAAATCCATGGTGGTTAAAAATGATGCTGTGAGTCAGTTTAACACCTCTGGGTTTTTTAAAGGTCAGATCTTGGCAATTTTGTCTTTAAGCTGTCTAGTGATCAGGGTGTGTACAATACCCTGTTTATACAAAGTGATACTTGTGTATCTGAAAATCTTAGCGGCACTTAACTGTCTTAACACATTGCGTAATTTTTAAAACTTTACCTTGATTTTGTATCAAACCTTGTATTGACCTTAAACACCTACTAACACTACGAAAAAACCTCTAGTAGTGGTGTGTGATGGTTTGGGAGTTACCTGCTCCCCCACACAATGAATTCACCCAGACTAGACTCAGCCAGCTGGAAGTTAAAGAATGAAGCTTTATATTCACAACTTAGCACAATATATAAGCATATATATACACATGATATATACAAATATTTACAGTTA
>WBNM01008963.1:26050-73895 GCA_013399055.1 Ramphastos sulfuratus | reverse complement strand
TCTTGGAGGGTCCCTTCCAGCCAGAGGCACTCTGGGACTCTGGATGCTGTAGGCAGACCCCAGAAGGTCTCCCTCACATCATGCTCCAGAATGTTTCCCTCACAACACCCTCCAGAAGATCTCTCTCACACCACACCCCAGAAGGTCTCCCTCACACCACACCCCAGAAGGTCTCCCTCACCCCAGACTGTTCTCCCTTCTCCAGCACAGCTGCCTGCTCCTGCAGCCATGCATGTGGGTCATGTTCCAAGTGAGCCATATGGGTAGGTGTAATGTTTTGTTCAGCAGTGATTGAAATATTCTGGGATGCTGCCAGAGCTTCAAGTCAGAGCTCTGCAGAGACACTGATTAGACTCTCTCAGCTTCCACTCAGACTAAAAAAGCCAAATCTCTAAAGCTCCAAGGAGTCCAAGCCACAGAAATACTCTCCTGGTCAGAAAGGAAACTTGCTGCTCCATTTAATAAAATAAATATTTAACAACTGCAGATATCCATTATTCATTTTGTAATATCACCAACTTGTAATTATTCTTCCATCCCTTTCTTTCCTTAAAAACATAATTTGTGAAGATGACGAAATAAAATCCATTTTGAGATGGGCAATGCAATAGCTGCAGACAGAAAATCTCATTCAAAATGAGTTCCTAAGAGCTTTATTTTATCTTTTTTTTTTTTTTTTAAACCTGCTGTGATGTTACCTGATGCAGCAGACAGCATGGTCATGGCTGACTAGCAGAAATGCAGCCTCATCATGCTGTCTTGATGACATAAATGGATTGAATATGCTAAAACAATTCATGGAATGGTTTAGGTTGGAAGAGATCTTAAAGATCTTCCAGTTCCAACCCCCCTGCTATGGGCAGGGACACCTCCCACCAGCCCAGGTTGCTCCAAGCCTCATCCAGCCTGTCCATGAACACCTCCAGGGAGAGGGCATCCACAGCCTCTTTGGGCAGCCTGTTCCAGTGTCTCCCCATCCTCACTCTAAAGAATTTCTTCCTCATCACCAGTCTAAATCTACCCTCCTCAAGCTTCAATCCATTCCCACTCCTCCTATCACTACAAGCCCTTGTAAAAAGTTCCCTTAATAACCAGCAACACGAAGCAAACAGCATCTTAGCCTTAGCTGGGAAGATTCTTTCCCTGGAACAATTGAAAGGACTTGGAAATCTTCACTGCACATCTAGACATGCTCAGGAGGGGATCAGTCTAGCTGGTTTTAAGGCAGAAGTCAAGCTTTCTGCTGCCTTGCCAGGAGAACAGGAGGTTGCTAATTTGCTAGCTGCTTGCTTGCCCAGGCTGGGTGGACTTGGAGAGCTTATTTCCAGCTAGTGCTTCTACTCTACCAGCTGTTCCACACTTCCACACTCACAGAAGGGTAGGGGTTGGGAGTGATCCCAAAAGATGGTCTAATGAGCTGTACCCTCCCAGAAGCAGCTAACTGCCTATATTCAAAAGGTCTCCTGTCTAATTCAAGAGCTGCTGTGTAATTATCACAGGCTCACAGGATGTTAGGTGTTGGAAGGGACCTCTGGAGACCTTCCAGTCCAACGCCCGCTGCCAGAGCAGGACCATAGAATCTAGTGCAGGTCACAGAGGAACACATCCAGACAGGGTTGGAAAGTCTCCAGAGAAGAAGACTCCACAACCTCTCTGGGCAGCCTGTGCCAGAGCTCTGTCACCCTTACAGTACAGAAGTTCTTCCTCATGTTGAGGTGGAGCTTACTGTGCTGTAGTTTCCATCCCTTGCCCCTTGTGCTATCCCAGGGCACAAGTGAGCAGAGCTGTCCCTGTCCCTTCCTTCCTCCCTGACCCCTACCCCTCAGGTACTTAGACAATTATTAACTCCTCTCTCAGTCTTCCCCTCTCTAGACCACACAGCTCCAGGTCCTTCAGCCTTTCTTCACAAGGCTGCTCCAAACAACATGGACAAACCTTACATTTGTGTTGCACCTTCCCAGGTTGCCAGAGCAGTGCAGCTGCCATACTTACAGGCCTTCTTTTGTACACCAGGTAGATGAAATGCAAGAGGTTGACAACCAAAAACACAGAGTTCCAGATCATGATGTCCAAGGCGCAGCGGTAGAGTGTAGCCCAAATGATGAACAATGCACAGCCTGTGGAAATGGAGAGAAGGCAGTGAAATGCACTGAGCTGTAAACACACCCATGCCAAGTCAGCAGGAATGTGCCCACTGTGGGTAACAACCCCCAAAGCCAGTACACCAGCTTTGCTGCAGCCAGGTTTGCACTGGTAGTAGAGCTGCAATGCTACGAACAGGCACTGAGGCTGACAGCTGAGTGGGGTCCTGTGGCGTGGGACTGCAATCCTGGCATGGCAAGAATTCAGATCAGGACTGGGGAAAAGCAGAAGGGTACAGCCCATCATGGCATTCAATGGTCTTAGAGGTCTTTTCCAACCCAAACAATTCTTCTCAGCCTGGAGAAGAGGCTCAGGGCAGACCTCATTGCTCTCTACAACTACCTGAAGGGAGGTTGTAGCCAGGTGAGGTTGGGCTCTGCTGCCAGGCACCCAGGGACAGAACAAGGGGACACAGCCTCAAGCTGTGCCAGGGCACGTTTAGGCTGGGCATTAAGAAGAATTTCTTCACACCAAGAGTGATTGGCATTGAAATGGGCTGCCCAGGGAGGTGGTGGAGTCCCCATCCCTGGAGGTGTTTAAGAGGAGGCTGCATGAGGTATTTAGTGCCATGGGTCAGTTATTTAGATGGGTTAGGTGATAGGTTGGACTCAATGATCCTAGCGGTCTTTTCCAACCTGGTTAATTCTGTGCTTCTGTGATGATTCTATGGGGGGTGACATCCAGGCAAAAGGAGTTCTTTACTACAAGGGTGGTGGAACACTGCAAGAGATTGCACAGGAGGTGGTGGAGGTCAGGCTTGATGGGGTTCTGAGCAACCTGACATAGATGTTGGACTTGGGGACATAGGTTGGACTTGGGGATCCTGAAGGTCTTTTCCAACTTGGATTTTCTGTGATTCTGTAGAGGAAGATGTCCCTGCTGACTGCAGGATGCTGGACAAGATGACCTTTAGATGTCCCTTTCCAACTCAGTGACTCTATGATCAAGCTTCTGAGGGCAAACCTTCCTGCAGACACACCAGGCAATGTACTTAACTGAAATCTAAGACTAAGATCTTAAGGATCCAAAGACTTAAATATGATTTGGAACTGAATGGACTTGGAGCAGTCAGGCATGTCTGAAGTAAATGGGATCCACTCATTTTCTAGTTGACATCTCCACAGGTTTGAAGATGTAAGTTGTATTTCTGGGACATTTTAAGAGCCTAGAGACAAATCACCTTTCTAGAATACATCTGTTAGGGTCAGAACAGACCTCCTCTTACACCTAAACCACCTTCATTGGAGTACAATGACTATGAGTCCATGCTAGAACTTCACTGGGAGCTGAAGGGAGCAGGAGAAAACTCCATAATGATCCCAGACTGGACTTGTGTTACAGGAGAGGTTATCCTGCAAGTCTCTCCAGAAAGATTCTCCTACCTATGGTCAGCAGCCCCCGCAGAAAAATCATGTGAAGGTTCAGAGTGGTTGGGATAACCAGGCCAGCTGCAAAGCAAACATTTGCCACGTGGAAGACAAGGTGATGGATCTCTTTCCAGTTCTCACAGGCAGTCTCGTTGAAAGGCACAAGAGTGGTGGCATTGGAGTCTGGAACTGAACCCAGTGGAGTAACAGCAAAGGGGCTCATTGCTGTAGTGTCCATCTTGGAGGCTCCTGCAAGGAGAGAAGAATTAAAGATCACTGTGCTGTNACCTTACCATTCTATGATACTGAAATAGATGAGACACTCTGGTGGCTGGATGCCAGGTGCCCAGCAAAGACTCTCTATGGCTTCCCTCCTCAGATGGACAGGGCAGAGAAAAATCTGCCAAGAGGCTCATGGACATAGAGACACCACCCAGCAATTGCCATCATGGGTGAAACAGACTCACCCCTGGGGAAAGGAATTTATTACCAATCAAGTCAAAGTATGACAATGAAGGTAGAACCTGAAGGAGGAGCATGTGCTGCTTGGTGGATGAAAAAAGCCACACAAACCCCACAGAACCCAAACCAAAGACACTCTCAACTTCTAGCTTCCTTGCATGATCTGCAAGATCATTTGAAAGTCTCCTCTGTCACATTATCATCTTGCACACATTAATCAGAGCAGGCAGAAACAACCAAAGCCAACTCATGGTTTAGATGGTAGTTCTTTACTCGTTTCTCCTCCTAGCAGATCAGGTGCTACAGGCTAACAGAATGTTAGGAGTTGGAAGGGACCCAAAGAGATCATCCAGTCCANGAAGGCAGTACTCAAGATGAGGTCTCACCAGGGCAGAGCAGAGGCAGAGGAGACCCTCCCTGGATCTGCTGGACACTGCTTAATGCCCCCCAGGATCCCATTGGCCCTCTTGCCCACCAGGGCACATTGCTGCCCATGGATGTTCTCCCCCAGCACTCCCAGGTCCCTCTCCACAGGGCTGCTCTCCAGCAGATCACCTCCCAGCCTGTACTGCTGTAGTTTAGGATTCCCCCCCAGGCACAGGGCCAAATCAGAAGAGGAGATGCCCAGGTTGCTAAGTGCTAAAGGTGCCAGTGTCTCAGAGCAATCACTTGGTCTACCTGCTATGAGCAACCTTGAAAGACCTTTGGTTGTCTGTGGAACTCCTGGAGAAAACAAGTCAGTTAAAGCTGATTTCTAATTAAAACAGAGAGGCTGTGGTTGCTGTAATAACTGCATTGCATTTTCCTTTCACACCACTTAGGAGGGGAAAAAAGTATCTGTGAGCAAATCTTCTCAATAAAAAGTAAAAAAATTCCTATTAAAATAACTACTACTGGAAGATTTCAAGACATTACCTTCAAAAATCTTAAAAGCTGTTCTAGCTGCTCTCTCTAGAGAGCTGCAGTCAGTGTTACAAGTGCTCCAGAAGGTCTCCTCAACCCAGAGCAGTTCCCAGCTGGAGGAACATGACTGTTCCTAGCCAGGCTGTGAAAAACACAGGAGAGTCCTGTGGGGCACCAAAGTTTGCTCACTGCCACAGCAGCAGAGATTGCTGGAGCTTGGTTTGAGTCCCCTTAGTGAGACACATGCACCTACCCCTGAGCAAACAGGCTCTGTGACATGGTATCTGCTGGGATTTGCATTCAGCTGTGTCCTGTAGAGTCAGTGCAGGGCCCTGCTGTGTGTGCTTACTAACTCTCAAGCAATTCTGCTCAGCAGACAATTTTGAGTCCCAGTTAACACACTCAGTATTTCCTGCAGGCTGGAATACACTCAGCAGCTCTCTTAACTTGAGTGCTTCTTGGGCTGTGAAGGGATTTCGAGTTGCTTCCCCCATTCTTATTATTCTCCCTGCAATCAACTTCTGTACAAGGCACAAGCAAGCTGGACAATTTCTGAAATTAATTTTTTCAATCCCTTTTAACAGGAGGAATAAAGAAATCAGAAATAAAACTTCAGCCCTCTAGCAGTTCCACTTCAGTGCCCAGAGCCTGTCACCACTAAGGCATGCTACAGAACGTGCAGAGGCATCTTGCAGGATCAGACACTAGCACAGGCACAGTGATATCCATATCTGGAGAGAACTAACTGTCAAGGGAAGAAATATTAATCTAGTTCTTACCAAAACACATAACTCACTTATTTCTTACAGGCTCACTTTCCTCTTTCCATTCCTACGTGAGTTACACACAAAGTCACTTGGGGTTTGACGTAAAGAAATTCTACACTGAATTGTTACCAATGATCACAGTGCTCAAATAAATTCAGAGTCCAGGTATCACACAGGCACCACCCAGACCTGCTCCTGTTTGCCTGCAGCTCTTCTGCATGAATTTAGTGACAGCCAGGAGAGCAGCTCCACTGCCCTGACAAAGCCACTCACACACGGAGCCTGGACCAGGCTGCAGGGCTGGTATTTTTGTGTGCTCAGAAACTGTGTTTGTGCTCATTTGCACACCTCTCCTCATCCTGCTCCTGCTGTTTTCAAACAATAAACACCAACACTGGAACTGCAGGACCTCTAGAGCTTTTGCACAGCCAGCAGCTGAGTCTCCATCTACACCCAGTCTTTTGCTGCTCCATCATCTGCCAATGAAAGCATCGCGTGGCAGGAGAGCAAGCAAGGACGACCAAACTCACATACAGACACAAACCCAGCCACAAGTCCATCAGAATCACTGAATATTTTCAAAATCATCCACTCCAATCTTCGACTTAGCACTGCAAGGTCAACACTAAGACCCTGAGAGCCAGGTCCTCATGCTGTTTAAATACCCCCAGGGATGGTGACTCCAGCACCGCCTTGGGCAGGCCATTCCAGTGTTTGAGAAGCCTTTTGGTGAAGAAATATTTCCCAGTACCCAGCCTCAACCTCCCCTCCTGCAGCTTGTAACCATTCCCTCTAGTCCTTACCACCAGGGAGGAGAGGCTGCCCCCCTTCTTGTTCCAACCTCCTTTCAAAGATCAAGATGACTGCAAGAAGTAACTTCAGCTGCACCCAAGTACAAACCCAGAAGGTTTGTTTCGTGGTTTCTATTAACAGCAACATTTTGTACTGTATTATGTATAGAGACTACCTTACTCTTTACAACCAGGCTGTAAATCCTCACCCATTTGAAGACTGGAAACTCAATGAACCAAATTTCCCCACAATCCAGCCAAACACACTGCTCCTCTCTTTAGCCACAAATATTGATGCCACAAGCCACCAGCCATAAATAGTTGTAATGGGAAGACCTTTCTCCAGCCAGTGTTGACTAAGTCAATAACAGCTGGCAATAAAATGACAAGAAATTGACAGCCTTTGGCAATAAAGTGGCCACAATTGTATCAACAGGACATTGAATGCTTTTGAGAGTCTGGGCCACCTACCTAGTTGCCTAAATTAGGAGCTAAGAAGTTAAATGTAGCCATGGCCACTTTTGAGTNTTCTATGATTCTATGTCTTCAAGGTGCCTTTAATATGAACTTACTACTCAAACAACAAATGTTGCAACGCTGCTAAAGTACAGGAAAAGAGCAAGCAGAAAGCTGCAGAAGTTATTTGTCAAGAAGGCATTTCAAAGCTGGCAGAAAAAGATTGATGCTGTCTGCACAACAACACAAGGACAGGCTGTGACAGGGGCTCTGAAGAGGAGCTGCCCATGAATATCAACGAGGGAGCCTGCTGGAGACCAACAGGACACCCAGAAGAGAAGGGCAGGCAGAGTTACAAGCTCAACCCTAAAATGTTTGTCCACAGGTTAACACTAGGAAGAGAAACATTCAAAATAGTAACTCTTACTTTTGGATCCAGTTCTTCAGTCCTGCTGTCCACTGCTGTCAACTAATACTGAAGACTTACAGTACATGACAATCAACAGAAGAATCATAATTTCATAGAATGGTAAGGTTGGAAGGGAACTCAAAGATCATCTAGTTCCAACCCTCTGCCATAGGCAGGGACACCTCCCACTAGTACAGGTTACTCAAGGCCTCGTCCAACCTGCTACCTCAGAGAGCCCAAAATTAGTTTTGCAAGCACAGAGTCAGGCTTTTAAAACTTTAATTTAGGATTAGGCGTGCTAAGGATTAACACAGAAGAAGACTTCACAGCCTTAAGCCTAAGTCATCAATAGATGAAGACATGTCTTGACAGAAGTTAAAAATGCAACCAATAGAGGCAAAGAACTTTGGAAAAATTAGGGCAATAGTGTCAGCTGAAATTAAAGCTTTAAATACCTTATAGAATGCTACAGGTTGGAAGGGACCTCCTGAGATCATTCAGTCCAACCCCCCTGCAAAGCAGGACCACTTAGGGCAGGTCACACAGAAACATATCCAGTTGGGGTTTGAATGCCTCCACAGCTTCTCTGGGCAGCCTGCTTCAGTGCTCCACCACCCTCATTGTAAAAGATTTTTTTTTTCCTCGTGTTGAGATGGAATTTTTAACATCCAGCAGTTTTTCCTTTGTGTGGATTTAGATTTACCAAGCTAAGAGTCAGAAAACTCAGCTGATCAAAAACTCAAGCCAATTTGCTGTCCAAATAGAGGAGGAAAAAAGGGAAAAATACCAAGAAGAAACACTGCTCAATGCCACTTTAACATTAAACCTGACAGAAATTAGCACAGTTAACAACAAAGCCTAACAAATTTGTTTTGTGAATAGAGTTAAGGTCACAGATCATGGTTTTAGGTTTGAGAATGGGAATTCTCAGGCTTCCGAGGTGACCTTTCTCTAAGGTCTTTCTGTGCTCAGGACCTCTTTTAGACAAATGTCCAAAAGTCATTCCCAAAAGTACTTTGTCCTTAAATCTCCAGACATGGAGATGCTTTTAAAAAGAAAATGGAGGGGTTGAAGAGTACCTACACAACACTGAGAAAAGAGATGTAGCAGGGAGAGGCTGACCTGCTGTGCTGCAAGGACCAGCTTCTTTAAACCGAGCTGATACAGGACAGTGCCGAGTGCCCTGCTCACATCATCATCCACTTCACTGGAATTATTCCCACCTCACAGCTTTACTGCTCAACATTATCCAAGCAAGCTTCTCAAAGCTGTGCATGGGAATGGTTGCATGACTGTGCAGCCACAGCAGGTTTACTGTCCCTTGTTCAGGTGGATGAGTTTTGTGAGCCAAAAGAACAAACAAACTGTGTGTGTATGTGTGGGGAATAAATCAAGCTGGGAATTTTTTTTTTCAAGTCACATCTGCAGAACTTTAACTGCTTCTCCGTGGCTTTGTAGTACAAAACGTGCATGAAGAATTTAGCCAAATTCTGTGCTTCTGTGAGCTGAAGATGAGCTATCAGCGCTAGCGTCGTGGTAACTGGAGTTAAGGGATCTTTCACAATGAAGGAGGAGTGAAAGGAAACGCGGCGTAAGGAAAGATGCATTTCAAGATGCACTTTGTGCCAAGTTAATTTCCATTGAACGCGCCGTTGAGTCCCGACATTTGTTAGCATCCCTGCACTTCATTCTAGAGGAAGCTGAACAGCGAACAAAACCACCCATACCGTGAAAAATTCTTACACGTCCTGGGTGCAAGCCTGGTGTAGCTGCACTGTGGCAATGGAAGTTTGTCAGCTGCCTTTCAGCTCACGTCGCTTCTGCTGACAGCGCGCACAGACGCGCGGACAGCCCCGGGCGAGGGACACAACTGCAGCTGTCACCTCGCTGCCCTGCGCTGTGACTGTGCCTCCCGAGCTTCGTTTCAGCCCACAGTGTGCAAACAGCAAACCCACGCCTCGTACAAAACAACAGTATTATTAATAGCGATATTAATAATAAATTAAGCAAGCAGCCTCTCCTTTCCCTCCCCACCCGAGATCCATTCCCAAGGATGTGCAATCCCGCTGGACAGACATCAGCGGAGCTCCTCTTCCCGGGGCTGTGCCGGGGGGAGCAGGGCATTGTGACTCCCCCACCCCTCCGAATGCCCGAAAGCAGAGATCAAGGCTGCGGACACGTTGCTCCCGGTCGCCGGTGGCCGGGCAGCTCCAGGGCTGCACCCACTGTGCCGCCGGTAATGCGGGACCCTCTGGCTCCGGAGGCAGAAGAACCGACGACGCAGCAACCGCTGCCAGGCAAACCGCCCCTCTTGCCCGCCGATGCCGGACCGATCCTCCAGATCCCGGTGCACGGCGGCTGCAGCGTCCCTTACCTGAGCCGTGCTCCTGCTCGCGCCCTCGGAAAAGTTTCCCAGCTGCTCAGACGGGACGGGGACCGGCTCTGGCTGCCGCTCCTCGCCGCTCTCGGCACCGCTAGCAGCGAGTCCCGCCGCTGTGACTAAAATAGGCAGAAGCCGCCGGCAGGCTGCGGGCGGCGCCAGCTCCGCGGCCGGCACCGAGCGGCCAAAGCGCGCAAGCGCCTCCCGTCGGTCCCAGGGGCGGTGTCGGGGCCGCGAGGCGAGGCGCGGCCGCCAGGGGGCGCTACAATGGGAGGGTACGGGGGTGTCCCAGGGCGGGAGGCGGTGACCGGTCCCAGCGGTGCCCGCTCCCAGCGGTGCTCCTTCCCAGCGCTGCCTGCTCCCAGCGGTGCTCCTTCCCAGTGCCGCCTGCTCCCAGCGCTGCTCCTTCCCAGTGCTGCCCGCTCCCAGCGCTGCCTGCATGCTCCCAGCACTGCCTGCTCCCAGCGGAGCCCGCTCCCAGCGCTGCTCCTTCCCAGTGCCGCCCGCTCCCAGCGCTGCTCCTTCCCAGTGCTGCCCGCTCCCAGCGCTGCTCCTTCCCAGTGCTGACCGCTCCAAGCGCTGCTCCTTCCCAGAGCTCCCCTCTCCCACTGCTGCCTCTTCTCAGTGCTGCCCACTCCCACTGCTGGCTCTTCCCAGTGCTGCCTCTTTCCAGCTCTGCCTGCTCCCAGTGCCGTCTGTGGGATGTGAGTGAATCCCCGAGTGTTCCCTCCTGCTTTGAGACCTGCAGATACTGAACGTTGCCCAGTGCAGGCATCTAAAACACCTGTTGTGAGTCACAGAGTCATTTATTTTGCATGGAAAAGACCTTTAAGATCATTGACTCCAACCATTTTTCAACTCCACATGGACCACCCCATATGGATCACAGAATCACTGAGCTGGTTTGGTTGGATGAGATCTTTGAGAGCATCAAGTCCAACTGTCAACCCAACACTGCTAGGTCCCCACAAAACCATGCCTCTGTCACATCTCCACTTGCTGTAGAGCATGGCCAGAGCTTAGGCTTTGTGCCTCACTTCTGGGCAGTTAAAATTAGCAGAGCTGAATTCTGCCCTGAAGGAGCAGCCAGAGGTGTTTCCCCTATATGGTGAGTTAAGGAGCCAACAGCAGCTTTCCTAAAACTGCTCTTCTCAACTTGGCAGCTGCTGCAGTTGCTTTGTCATGAGCATAATGTTGAAGCAACGTCCCCGAGGTTGCTTGTGTGGCAGTCTGACAGCTCCCAGAGATGACATGCTGCCAGTGTCCCTGCGTGCCAGCAGACTGCTCTGCTGATGTCCTGTCAGCCCTCTCCTGCACCCTCAACTCTTGCAGGACCTGTCCAGACCCACCAGACCTCTTTCATCTCCTGGATGTAGATGTGTAGCATCCAGCAGTGAAGGACACTCTAGAGACAGACTGGGGGCATCCCAGCCCATCCCCAAACCTGTCAGTGATAAATGAGGACTGCACAGGCACAAAATCTTTTCGATACACTCTGACAAGGTAGCTTGAGCGTGTGTGGGGAGGGGTTCAGCAGCCAAGGGCATATAGTCAGCATCATACTCATATAGTCAGCATCATACTCAAATAGTGTTTGAGAGAATACAGAATCCTGACTGACTTCTGCAGGCTTTGCTAGGGCTGTTCTTGGTTTTACATCATGGAGAAGAGGTCTGCATCTTTCCAGTGATGCAGTGATGCAGTGATTCCATGTGAACAGAGTTTTGGTGAGCCCTCTGGCTGGTATAAATCCTGATTTTCCAGCATATGTTATGAAGGACTTGGTTTGAGGCTGTGTTTCACCTGACTGGACAGTCATCCTTATGGATGTATTTGCTCTTCCCTGAGATACACAGATGAAGTGGGCTGGAAAAAGGGGTAGGAAGAATAAGTCAGGATAGCATGGCCATGGGAATGATCATGAGAGATAGCATCTAGCATGTGTTTGAAATTGATAATATTCAGCTATGCCTGCTGGAGCAAAGCCAAGGAGCTTCCAAAGGCAGCACAAAGCAGCCTCTCCAAATCCAAAGTGACGTGCAAGCATTTTCTGGCAGGCTACTGAGTGTCATGCACTGCAGGGGCTTGGTTTGGTGTAGTGCTAATGTCCTTCATGGAGTCTTTGTACTGCTCTCTTTACCCTCCACGTCTTCTCTGTTCATGTGAGAAACCTTGATGGGCAACAGTAACTGCAAACAGCATCTGCTTAGCCCAACATAATACAAAGCTTCCTTTATATTTCAGTGCATTCCTGATTAAATGTCATTTCTCCTGTGCAGCAGAGCAGTAAGGACCAAGGCTACACAGGTAACGCAGGTGGTGGTATCTAGCACAGCAGTCAGGTGAGAGAAGTGAGGGTCTGAGAGCTTCCTCTATCTCCTGAGCCCCCAGGAGGACCACAAGCAGGTGAACAGTGTAGATATGGCTCTGATCTTGTGGTGGGGGGTGCACCTGCACTAGAAGAGAAACCTTCCCTCTCCTGACTGAATGGCTGGCATCAGTTTTATAGAGCTAATAGCACACAGTGCAGTGCAGATAGTAATGGCCACGGTTTTATAGGACCTTTAGTTACACAGATAACATAATTTAACCCAGAGAATGCTATCTAACCCAGATAATAGCATCTATGGATACATAAATAAACATCCACCAAGCAGTGCTTATTCTTTTAAACCAGGGCTTCATGTACTGGTTTAATTAAATCAGTTTAATGTCCTACTGTAAAGGTTTAAAGAGTTGGTTTAACCAATATGCCAATAAAGTACAAGTTTACTCAGGTCTGCTGCTGTAAATTAATCTGTCAGAGGCAAGACATAAAAACCCCTTTCTGTCTATGCTGGTGAGGAGTTGACTGCAAACAGCTGGATCAATTTGTAGAGATTTGTGTTGAATGGATGCATTTTGTTAGCAGGGACAGGTCTGATGGTGTTAGAGCTGCACAGCAGTGCAGGTTTTCTCTCTGTCCTGTTTCTCTCCTGCCATTAAAGTCTTGGGAGCTTAAGTGCTTTCTCCAGTTATTTTCTCACAGCGTTTTCCTCCTGTTATTTATTTCCCACAGTATTTTATTTAGTTATTTCCCACAGTATTTTCTCCTGTTATTTAGTTATTCTCTACAGTAATGCTCCACAGTTGAAAATGTCAGATGGATGCTGCACATCTCTCAGCCTCATTCCTTACCTCCTGCTCTATGTTCTTGGGCAGCACACCCTAACTCTTGGTGCCTGCTGTTCTGTGCCACAGAGGAAAGAGGACCTGCTGCTGGTGTTGGGAGGTGTTGCTCAGTGGTGGTCAGGCAGGAGCTCGGAAGCACAGTTGAGACCAGAGCCTCCCTCTCTTGCTTCTCAGTTCAGCCCAGCTGGGCATCAGGAGGTCTTATTAAGCAGAAGACACTAATAACACATTTTCTTGCCTCTTCCAAATGAGAGCCTAATTCCACAGCCTTTTTTAGGCAGAGTCCTCACTGAAGAGAACAAAAGCTTTGTATTTGGGATTCCAGATGTGCCAGGCTGACAGGGCTATTTTCAGACAGCAGCAAGATGGAATATCTCCATTTATAGCTTCAGGAAGCACACAGCATCTACAGGCTACAAGATGCCCACTCCAAACGAATCTTTTGAACTCCCTCTATAGACAATGCGAGGGCAGAGCTCTTCTAGAAAGTAATTAATCCTGTCTGTGTTTGACAACTGTCTGGAGTGGGATGAACCATGCTGGCATAGCTCAGAAGTGCCACATTTTGGCGAGACAAATTCCATCCCAGCTGCTGAAATTCTGGGCTGTGTAACTGAAAAATTGCACAGTTTTGGTTTCCCACAGAACAAAAAAAAAAATGTTTGAGTTCTGCCTGAATGCATCCTCTAGAATTATGTTTTATTAGAAGGAAATTGGTGTGGAGGAGTTTTCTTAATGATTAATTAAATTATGAAATGATTAATTAAAGGATGATGAAAAGGCTCTCTCAGCTCTTTAACATTCTGGAGGTTTATTTAAGAGCAGAGGATGCATTTGAGCCTCATCCCCTCTGGATGCATATGGCCAAGCAGTTTTTCCAGCACCACATCTGCAGGGAGGTGTCTCCTGCTTATACTCAAAGGGATTTCTTCTTTGAATCCAAGACATAAAACATCACATCCCAGGGTTTCCAAGTGTCTGACTGATAGCAGAGTATTGGTTGTTGCAAACTTAAGAGCCAGCAGCCAATTTGCTGCTTCTGCTAAGCCTCCAGGGTTTAGTAGTTGCACTGTTGGTCATCGATGTTCATCCAGAGAGTGCAGAGTAAAATTGTTTGCTATTAAACTTATCCAGACTGTGTACAGTAAAAAAAAAATAAATCTATTCAATCACACTTAGCAATTTTCCCTGCTCCTGACAATGTGATTTCTATGTTCCTGATCTGAAATTGCTCAGTGAAGAGTTTCTCTCAGTATGTGCATGCCCACCAAACACCTGCAGGGTGTTTCCTGACACTGCTGCTGGCAGGGCCTGCTCTGCTTGCTCCAGCTCTGCCTCCAGCACACAGCTCCCCCACAAAAAAGTGGCCTGCTCTGAAAAGGATTTGATTTCCTACAGGATTGTGCTGCACCTGTTGCTACCGTGCCAGAATAACACAGGGAGCCTGTCCCCAGCTGGGCTGCAGCTCCCTGCAATCTGGGTGTGACAGAAGTGGGCTTCGACCACATTGCTTGTCCAGGACTCAAGTTGCTATCAACAGGTTGCTCTTGGCTAACACGAGGCAGCTTTTACTCCACACATAATTGGAAGGTAAATCAAAAAGCAATGTTTTTGCACTGCATTTGTCCCCTTGTTGGGTGACAGCCCAGCTCTTGGGGGTTCCTTCAACAGCAGATCTGCATCTGCCGACGCTGGCTGAACTGGCTGCGATTATTCTGTTCCCTCTTTGGACAACTTCCACACACAAAGGAAGCTCCAAACGACCATGCAAAGATGCTTGTGCTGATCCTGAAGTAAATCCATCTCAGCCACAGCTCACAATGCTCCCTCTGCAGAGGTCTTAATGAATTTCTGTGTGGCTGACTGGATAAATCAAAGGAACTGCAGGCATGTTCAGGGCAGAAATGTAGATGTGCTTTTGGGTGTTACTAATTACTGTTGCACTGGTTTTGCTGCACTGTTAGTCCTTTTCAGCTCAGTGCAACAGCAATTAATGTTGCACTATTAGCCCTTTAGAGCTCTCAGTGCAACAGCAATTAATGTTGTGTGGCACTATTAGCCCTTTTTAGCTCTCAGTGCAACAATTAATGTTCTGTTGCACTATTAGCCCTTTTTAGCTCTCAGTGCAACAATTAATGTTCTGTTGCACTATTAGCCCTTTTCAGCTCTCAGTGCAACAATTAATGTTCTGTTGCACTATTAGCCCTTTTCAGCTCTCAGTGCAACAATTAATGTTCTGTTGCACTATTAGTCCTTCTTAGCTGTGTGTTTTAATACTCACCAGAGGTTGGTTTTTGAGGAGCACAAGCTAGGCTGGGATCTCCAAGACTCTACACATTAGAATCATTAAACCTCACAATTTTCTAGGAATTAAAAAAAAAAAAAATCCTGATAAGGATTAAAAATTATATTTAAAAAGAACACCTAAGCCACAAGTGTTTAACACATCCAAAAGGACAGACAGAGCTAACTAACTAAAAAAGAATCTAACTTCAAGATTTGAGGAAGAAGGACAAAGAGGAAGCAGGGGGGAGGAAGAAATTAAGTCTATGGGATTATTTAAGCAAGCAGATAGGATTTGAGTGTGAAAATACACTGAGGGGGAAAAAAGGTAACTATATTAACTCAGAAGAACAGTGAATGGGCATAAGGTAGCTTACTTAATGTTGGGGTTGTTTTAATTTGCAGAGAGACACAGAAGAAAACAAAAGGTGGGGGGGGAAAGGGAACATCTCATGAAAGAAAATAGTGAGGAAGACAGAACAAGAGTGAGGGAGGAAAAGGGAACATCCTACAAAGGAAAATAGTGGGGAAGAAAGTAAATCAAAATAAATGCTAGGAAGAAAAGCTGAAGAGCAAAAAACAAACCAGGAAAGGTCAAAGTTTGGTCCAGATGCACAAACAGGTGGACTTTAGCTGTGCATCAATGTGCTCAGAGTATGCTGCAATTGCTTTGTGCTGCTGTGATTGATCTTTGAGGGTGAAGGCAAACAGAGGATTAAAAAGATATTTATTCTTTCAAATTAGAGGAAAAGATAAGACCAGGCTTCTGAGTAAGGTTTATTGTACTTCTCTGTTCTGTAAAGAAAAAAAGGCAACAAACCAACCCCTGTTATTTAAGGTTAAAAACAGGGACACAGACCACAGTAAACACAAAGGGGTATATTATTATTGCTTTTACATGTAGGATTAGCTAAAGTACATATAGCACTGTATAAAAAAAAAGAAGTACATGTAGCACTCAATAAAGCAGTTTCAGAACTCAAATGGCAGTGACCATGGGAAAGGAAAAAGTACAAATGGTTTGTAGAATCAAAACCAGCATGAAAAGTGTTTGTTTGTTCCATCTCTGATTTCAGAACCCCACTTTCTATTCTATTTCTTTTCCTCCTAATGCTTTCCTTAGTCCTATGAGTAAAGAACTTCCATACTGAAAGGCCACAGGTTTTGAAAGGTCAAGAAAATGGAGCATGGTGCTGGCTGCATGACTGGTTTTTGAGAATGTTCCCATTCACCTTACCAGGGAGGTCTGCTTTAAAATACTGGGAGAGGATCTGACCTTTCTGCAAAAGAAAATAGGATGGTTTGGGGTTAGATTCCAAATAAGCATCCAAAATATTTCATCTAAGCTAAATTTCCTGGCAAAAAAAAAAAAAAAAAGAATAGCTACAAGTGGATTCAGTGTGTTAAACATCTGACCATGAACAAGTTGGATGAACAAAGGCCTTGAGCAACCTGGGCTAGTGGAAAGTGTCCCTGCCCATGTCAGGGGGGGTTGGAACTAGATGATGTCTGAGGCCCCTTCCAACCCAACCCATGCCATGGCTCTGAAAACACACAAAGGGTTTGCAGCACAGCAGCTGCTCCACAGGGACTGCTGCTGCTCAGCTCAGCCCTGTGTATCCCAGCAGCCAGGAACTGCTGCTCCTCAGCCCTGTGTATCCCAGTAGCCAGGGACTGAACTGCTCAGCCCTGTGTATCCCAGCAGTCAGGGACTAAACTGCTCAGCCCTGTGTGTCCCAGCAGCCAGGGACTGAACTACTCATTCCTGTGTATCCCAGCAGCCAGGGACTGCTGCTGCTCATTCCTGTGTATCCCAACAGATATGGACTGAATTGCTGCTCATCCTGTGTATCCCAACAGATATGGACTGAATTGCTGCTCATCCTGTGTATCCCAACAGATATGGACTGCTGCTGCTCATCCTGTGTATCCCAACAGATATGGACTGCTGCTGCTCATCCCTGTGTATCCCAGCAGCCACAGGCTGCCTTGCCTCACTTTTGCTGCAGAATAAGGATATTTTTGTGTGCCTGTTGGGTTATGCATATGGGAAGATACAGGCTCATACCCAATCCCACCCCACATCTTACCTGCTGGTATCCCATGTCCCACACTTGGCCCCTGGAAGTCCAAACCCAGCACTGGAGATTGCCTTGTGCACTTCTTAGGAGTCCCTGAAACCTACACATGGGAAACACTCAACAGAGATGTGAGCTGAGCTCCCAGCTCTAGCAGGCTGCAAGCTGTGTGGGATCATCCAGCCTGGGCACAGGGATCTGTTCACCTCCCTTCACAGCTCTGAGATGCTTTAATGCCTGCCTGTGATGTGTGGTTGCTACAGAAGGTGGTGGTGCTCACTGCTATACAATTCCATAGTTCAAGCATTTATCTATGAAATGGGAGTGTTGGCTTCAGTGTCTTTCTCAGTCTAATGTACCCTACTGCCAGGAAATTATTACACCCCTCAGGCTTTAGGTAAGCTTTGTTGGACAGCTGATAGTGCATTCAATGAAACCAATGGGATTCATTCCTATAGCAGTTATTTGCCACCATTATTTTATTGTATTTAGTTATTTATATAACTTCAGCATCTGAGTTATTAATCCTTTCTATCACTGTTTAGCTCCAAAACTCTGCTGAGGTTGGGAAATAGTCCTGTCCCCACACCACACCAGAGACCTCTTCAACTAGGAGCTGTGGTGGAACTGGCAACTGAATAAAATTGCCTGGGAATCCACAGCAGAAGAACAGCTGCTGTCAAATCCTTCTGCTCCCACAAGCTCTAGGGAATGTCCTCTCTTCTTCCCAGTCCACCACAACATTTAACACCTGTGGCTTGCACAGAGGTGAATTGGGTCCAAACCCACTGCTGCCAGAACCCCCTGAAAAGCTACCCTCTAGAAGGGGCTTTGGGATGTGACCTCAAATCCTGGGGCTTGCAGATGATGTGCTTGAGCTGCCTTTCTCCTACACAGTCCTACTGATGAAGCTCCACCTACACGGCTTGATTCATCAGGGTGAGCTGGCTTGATTGGTATGTTAAGTTCAAGGAAGTCTTTTTTGAGTCACACAGAAGTGGAATTAGAGGAAGCAGAAACTGAAGTGACACAANAAAAAAGAAAAAAAAAAACAACAAAGAAAAAAAAAAAAAAAAAAAAAAAAGGAAAAATTAACATGAATTAGACAAGCAGGGGAAAAAAATGGTATTTTCCCTTGGGAGCCCTGAGCCTTTGCATAAAAATATAGGAAGAGGACAGAGAATCACAGAATGCCAGGGAAGGGCTCCCAAAGGTCATCTGGGTCCAACCTTTGTAGGTGTCAGTGTAGTTGAAATGAGCTGGCTCAGCACCCTGCCAAGAGGAGTCTTAAAGCTGAGCAATGCAGGGGAGATGATTCCAGTGTGCCACTGTGCTCATGGGGAAACATTCCCTTACACACTGCCACCTCTAACACTTTGTGCCTCAGTTATTTTCTGGGCCAGCCTTTAGCAGCCATCACTGAACTCTGCTTGCAGTTGTTTCAACCCACTTTGTGACTCAGGACCTTCATGCACACAGAGTACATCCTGTGGAAGGGTTGTTAGAAGGATTTGGGGATCACCACATGGTTATCCATGTTTGGCAGCTGCTCCTCTCTTGAAAAATGGGACACAGACCTAAAAGCAGAATTTGTACAATGTTATCTGTTCTCAAGGTCTTTCCAACAGGTTTCATGTAACTTCTATCACCTTTCTTACACAAACTGCACAATTTAGGCACTAGGAGGAAGCTCTTTACAATCCNCTTCTCCAGGCTGCAGAGCCCCAACTCTCTCAGCTTGTCCTTATAGCAGAGCTGCTGCAGCCCTCTCAGCATCTTCGTGGCCCTAAAGATGACCTTTCAAGGTCTCTTCCCATCCAATATGTTTTGTGATTATCTTCCAAGCATGAAATTGTATCATTAAGTCCTTCAGCAAGAACTCCCCAGATCTGAACTCGGATGTTTACCTGCACATACACAAGCACACAGTGGTTGTCCTACCAAACTGCCCAGCAATTTAAAAACACTCAGAATGTGATCTACTTCCAGATCTACTAAGCAGCAATACAGGCTCATAAAATAGTAATGCTTCTTACTTTTGGATTACTGGCAGGCACCAGGGCATAGCAGCAGGAAGGTGAGTTGGCAAAGGCATCCAGACACTTCTCCCAAAGGCACAGTGACCTCGAGGGTCAAAAATAGCTTTCTCCTACTGAAGCATGAGCTGGTGCTGCCTTTATCCACTACACCACCAGAGAGTGAGTGAGGGAGAAAATACCTTTAAAAAAAAAAAAAAAAATCAAGCATCGCTAGGCACAGAAATGTGACTCTGGAAGCTGAAGGAGAATGTTTCAGTCAAAACTCTGTTTATTGCTGTGGCTGGTTTTTAGTTTCTTCCTGACAAACCTGGCTGGAAAGAACATTGCCAAACAAACTCCAGCTGTTTGGCAGCTGACTGCTGAACAGTGTTTGCTGTGTAGGTCACAGATGGCAGTGACACTGTGCAAGCCTGGGTCCTACACAGCTCCTCTAGCACCACATCCTATCAGAAACACTACACAACCCTTTCCCTATCTGCAGCAGCTTTATTTTTCCTCTGCCAGCAACTACATTTATATTTCTTTTCACCTAACATCTCTTTAGGACTGTCAGAGAGGAACCAATCACTCACGGGATGGAATTTGCTGTTTCTTTGCTTTTGTTTAAGGATCTCAAGGCACAGTTCAAAATCTTTCCCTTCTTTAAAGTCCAAAACCAACACAAAGGGTTTCTCAGTCTTTTCCTGCAATATTCTTCATGTCAACTAAGACAACGTGGCACAAACCCTTGACAGTAAAGGTGGTGAGACACTGCAACAGGTTGCCCAGGGAGGTCAGAATCACATTCTGTGATTGTGATCCACAATCTCCCTGGAGGTGTTCAAGACCACCTTGGATGAGGCCTTGAGCAACCTGGGCTAGTGTGAGGTGTCCCTGCCCATGGCAGGGGGGGTTGGAACTAGAAGTTCTTTAAGGCCCCTTCCAACCCACACCATTCTATAAATAAACACTGAAGTTACAAGCAAGCTGCTGCACTCTGAAGCAACTTCATTTGCATTGACTACACACTGACCATATCTCAGCATGGCAACTAATTCTGAGTAAGTGTAACTGTAAATACCCTTTAAAAAACAGGAAAACAAAACAAAACAAACAAACAAACAAAAACTCTAAAAAAAAAAAAAAACCACAAAAAACCCCCAAACCACCAACCAACCAACAACAACAAAAAAAACCCCAACAACAACAAGACCAAAAAACCAAACACAACACAGAGGTCACCATGGCTACAACAAAACTTCAGCCTGTGATTTGTTTCCCCCCCGCCCCACAACAGCGAGGAGATGAAGGATCAACAGAAACTGAATACACTGCCCAAAGGGTCCAGACGCAGGAGCCAACCCGCTGGCTCCCGACAGGAGAATTCAAGCTACTCTGAGGAAAGGAAAATGGCACTTGGCAGTCGAATTCGCTTCGACTGGGTCTCGCTCTGCTTCACCACTTGGCGCTTCCCTTCGCCCCTTCGGGAAGCGCTGCCGCGGAGCTCTCCCTCCTAGCAGCCGCAGTTTGTAACCCCCGCGGGCTTGCGCCGGGGGGATGCTCTCTGCAGGCGGTGCTGGGGCTGCCCGCGGGGGGTCTCCGGCAGGCAGACGTGGTAGAAGTTGGGCAGGCGAATGTCATACCTGAAGCCCTGCCCCACCTGCACCCTGTCGTTGAGGGCGTAGAGCTTCTCGGCAATGTCACTGCCGATGAGCACCGAGAAGAGGCGGGAGATGAAGCGGTGCTTGGCGAAGAGCAGGTACAGCTTCTTCCTCCTCCAGGCCACGTACCGGCAGTCAGTCTCTGCTGTCAGCGTCACCTGCGGCACAGGCAAGCCCAGCAGCTGGGTGACAAGGCAGAGATGCTGCCCCTGCTCAGCAAGCATCTGGACACTGCAACCCGCACTTCACACCCGCACGCCCACTGCGCTTACAGCTGGGAAACGCAGCCAGAGAGCTCTGCGAGGCCTGCTGCACATGGGAGACAGGGGAGAAAGGGCACCGGGAAGGGCTGAGCAGTGCTGTGGGCAAGGGGGCACTGGGAAGGGGCTGAGCAGTGCTGCAGGAAAGGGGACACTAGGAAAGGGCTGAGCAGTGCTGTGAGAAAGGGGGCACTGGAAAGAGGCTGAGCAGTGCTGCAGGCAAGGGGGCGCTGGGAAGGGGCTGAGCAATGACAAGGTGCCTGTGCCCACAGTGACTGGCAGCCCCAGTCTGGACGCAGGATGACAGTGCCCCAGCCTCCACCCTGCTTCCCTTGAGCAGCCCCAGTGGGAAAGGCAGCTCTAAAGAAAGCTCCTGACAAATGCCACTTGCCCTGGTGACATGAGACATCGGATCCCACACAGGCAGGAGCTAGCATGCCAGTCAGATGACAGCAGTGGGAGTGCTCACCCAGGGGCTGCCCACTGTGTTCCAAGCTGTCCCATGGGCACCCTTCCCCACTTCACCTCCTCAGAACTGACTTCCACCCCTCTCCTGCAAACCTGGTTTCTCGGGGCTGGATTTTTAGCACAGCCAAAGAATGCAAACAGAGCCTTCAAAAAAACCCCAAAGTGCCACGACAAGATGCAAACAGCACAACCAGCCCAGTGGGTAAAGAGGACTTCCCAAATTAATGGAATTCCACTTGTTTGTACCCAAACGAAACCCACAACTAAATGAACTAATTTCTAAACCAATTAGTGCTTGAACAGTTTCCTGTAGGATTCAGAAATACATAAAAAACCAAACCAAACCAAAATCCTTCCATTTTTACCTGGAAAATTCCCTCTTCTGTGGGCCTCAGCGAATCCCATTCAGGAGAATCCAGAAATTGAAGAGGAAAAATATAATGCAGAAACTCCCCATCCACTGTCACTCTGATCCTACCAAGACAAGATGTGTTGTTAGTGCTACCTGTGCAAGCAGTGGGTTTGGTTTCTACCCCAGTGAGAAGCTGACAGGTAGCTTCGAGGGCATGGAAAAGCAATCAGTGGCCAGTAGCATCCTAATTGCATTTATAAACTAAACTTGATCAGGCCATTTGAAAGAGAAAAAAGAGATCAATGTGCAGCTGAAAAGCAAATCTTTCCAGGCCTTACTCAGGACAGACTACTCCCCCCTGGGACAGGTCCCTGCAGCCAGGTGCAAGCTGTGTCATGAGGAGGAGAGATGAAAAGACCACTGCACATAACACTGTCTGCATCCTTCACTTGCAAGCCAGGAGATGTACTTCTGGGTTGGGCAAACCTGCATTTTAAAGAGAACAAAGTGGTAGGAAGAGGGAGTGGGGAGCAGGAGATCCCCACAGCACGTGTTAGGCAAAGGTCTACCAAGAATTACACGGCCAGCTGTGTGACTCTAGAGCCAGCAGAGCAGCATGGAGGTGTGAGATCTCTGTGTCAATGCTGTGGCCTTCCACAGATGCCAAAGAACTTCTTCTTTTTTTTTTTTTTTTTCCATTTGAAAATCATATTTAAATTTGAAGGCACACAAGCAGGAAACCATAGGCTAAAAAGGAAAAGAAAAAAGCTTTAAGAGTTGCCTTTGTTAGACCTGCTCTGCACTGCCATTGATGCTTCTTACAAAAGCAGCAGCAGCCCTAACCTGCACCAAGGAGGGTGGCAAGAACTCCCTGCATGGTTACTAACTGGCTGGGCATGTGGAAGGATGCTCAACTCTCCTTCAGTATGATCAAGAGCAACCTCCACGAGGTACCTTCTGCACAGCTCCCTGATTCAGGGTGACACAAAGGACAACTGCCTCAAATCCATATTGTTCCCTGCCCATAGTCCTACATCAGCTGTGTCAAGCTGCCTACAGACAGCAGTAGGCTGTCAAAATGCACCTAGAAAGTGTCCCATCAAACATAACCCCATGGCCATCATATCCCACCTATCTTGTGCTGTTCCAGTACTGCATATCACCTCACACATAGTACAGAAGCTACTACTTCCCTTCAGGCTGATTTCCAGAAGGATCTTCAGTAAGCAGGGAGCACAAGCAGGTGCATTTATTGCCTCAGGCTCTAACCTAAGGGTCACTGTAGACTTGGCTGTGCAAATCTTGATAGGGCTCAACCACATCCCCTTGATATGGTACTTCCAGGCCTTTTGCTCCCCCCCTTACTCCCTCTCTTCTCCCACTCCCCAGAAAGCAAGCAAATACAATCTGCATCAAAGGCAACTTCTCCACTACAGAGTTTCTCTCACGACACAGCTTCAGAAGCACCTTTTAGCCCTGCTTCTGATGAAGCACCTTTTAGCCCTGCTTCTGATGACACCAGCACAGAATAATAAGGAAGGTGCTGTGCTCAGCTAGGCAGTAGACAGCAAACCATGGCCTGAAGGCTGAAGCATATTTGCTGCCTTTATTTGTCCATCCTTTTAAGTGCTATGATACAGTGGCCTGGAAAAAATGACTTTAAATCCTTTCCTTTATGCCATTACAGATTTTGTGCTTAGCGTTTCTACACTGGAGCTGCCCTAGACAAGAGTATTTAGCCTATTAATATTTATATTACTTGCATTAATATTTCATCTATTGCACTGGAAAATGAACAAACAATATACAAACCAGGCAATTTTGGGGTGGGTTGTTTGGGTTTTTTTTGGGGGAGGGCTTTCATGTCCAAGAAGGATGGGAAAAAAAAAGTCTGAAGAAGCTGATACAAACCTGCCTGACACAAGCAAGGACAGTTTATCAATAGGTGTTTTGCCCTGCATGGCATAACAGTGTTCCTTCTCCAGGGTAACCACTTCTGCATCACAGCACAAGACAATCTTCCTGTAAACAGTCAAGGAAATTCCCAGAGGCTGGAATAGAGCACTGTAGAGTTCCTGGAATTCTCTGTCAAAGGAAACACTCCGGACTTGGTAGGTAACGTAAATGAACTGGACGAAGCAGATGGCAAACAGTATAAAATTCCAGGAGAATATATCAGCAGCACAGACATCCAGCCAGGCCCAGACAGAGGAGCAGAGAAAGCCCAGTCCAAGTAAGCTGAAGACATAGAGAAGCCCAAAGAATCCACTTCCACCCATGAAGCCCACAACAAAGAGAATACTGCCTAGGTGGTAGATGGATCCCTCTGCCTCTTGCTTCCAGGTGGCACATGTTGGATGGGCATAGATCAGGCTTTCCCAAAAGCTTCCATTTTCTCCCATGGCTGGAATAATTTTTCAATTCAGCTGGATCATGGAGATTTTTATTTCTGAGGTGCAGCTTTCAAGGTCCTTTGCTGTTCCATTCTTGCAGCCTCTGCTCAGTGATGACACAGTGCCATGCTCAGTCTGGGCAGGATGTGTTTCCAGCAGCCAGGAGGCTGATGCTCTCAGAAGGCAATGCCCCCTCACATCAGTTCATGCATTCTTTTGACTTGGGCTGTGTCATCTGCAGCTTCACCTGATGTGGGAGAGTGAAGAAAAGAAAATTTATAATTTATACATACACTCATCACTTAAACTCTATGAAAGCTTTCACTGTCTAAAACCACAGACTGCATTACAACCTTCTCCTTGTAGCCCTTAATATTAACTCAGTTGAGGATGATGCTCCTGTGTCTTGGGACCCTGTAGCTTCTCTCAAATCACCAATGAATCCCTGCAAACCTGCACATTGCATCCACATCATCCTGGGAGAAGCCCTGCCAAGCACTTGGACCTTAATCTACTTCCTGCAGGTCTCACTTGATGCCCTACAGAGCTCTTGGGCAAGAAGCAACAGCAAACTCCTGTTCCTTGTTCACCTCCTCAGTGTCACTCTGCAGTTTGGTGCAGCCGCTCACACTGAGCTGAGCAAGGCTGCTCTGTGGCATCAGAGACAATAAGCTACACTCCCCAACACCACAAAAAGGGCAATCCTGGTGTCATGGGAGGTGGCCTTTTCTCCACCAAGGCTGACAAAGCTGTCCTACATAAGGAAGACTGCAAAGCTTAAAGGCAGGTTTAGAGAGGGTATCTTACTGGAAAATGCAAAACACTTTTCAGAGAGCATTCACAAAGCAATTTTATAACATTCCAACTTGTGTAATTTCATGCCACAGACCACATTTCATTGTCTAACACTGTAAAAACATTAAATACATGAAATAAAAACAGTTAAATATGCAACCAAAAAGCATGAAAGGAAAAAAAATAACAAAACAATGCACCAACCCACAAACCAAATCACCAAATGAGATCAGAGGCAGCTCTCTCTGTCTGCCTGTTGAAGTACAGATACCTGCTCCCAAGTGAGATTAGACATGGCTGAAATGTCAAAGCCAGAGTCTATCAGAATCTGGTCTATCAGTCTATCTGGTGTCATCAGAATGGCAACCCAAGGTCTTCTGCTGTCTGGTTCTGCTCCTGGTAGACAGCAGGGAAGCTAAGAAATGCTTTGCAGTCTAAATGATTAGCTTCTCTAGAATATCAAATGTAGCTTTTTGGTTGCCCTCAAGAGCTACAGAAGTCAATGCTTAAATTGCTGCTGGTGCTGCTGTGCTATTATTAAAAAAAAAAAAAATTAATTGATTTACTGGGATTCTATTTTGTGTTATGTAGAAGCCCATCTCAGATAGCAGCTAAGCAGCTACCTTAGAGAACACAAACCCCTGAGGACAGGTAGACCTCTGAAATTATTTCTCACACAGACCATCCAGAAGCAGCCTTCACCCATGTGGAGCCAGCACCCCAAAGAAGGGATGTCTGTCAACAAATGCTTTAACCTGAGTCACAGCTGCAACTCCAGCAGCCAAGCCCCTGCATCCTGCTCCTTGGGCAGGTGTCTTCCTTTGGAAGAGTGACTGCAGTGCAGTTCTCCCTCCATCAGCCTCCTTTCTGCACAGCACAGCTTCAACAGCAAGGGCAGCAAGAGACCCACCCCCGGGAGCCAAAATGAGTCACTGGAGGGAAGAGGATGGATTTGCTCTCCCTTGGGCTGAGGAAGGCATCTCATGCCTGACTGATGGCTCATCAGTGTGGCTCACCCCCCGGATCAGTGCAGGCTGTCACTAGGAAGGTAAAGCATCTCAGGCCCTGGGAAAAGTCCTGGTCAAGCTGCACCCTTGCCAGTCCTTCCAGCACCCTGGTGGGCTCCAGCTGCTGAACTGGATCCTTGCCCCAGAACATTCGTGCTTCTTGGAAATTCCTTCTGGGAATGCTCACAGCTGGGGCACATCCTGCCATCAGTGGTGCTTCAGTGCCTTCAGGGCTGCTCTGAGAAACAACCACCAGCCAAGTGACACTTTTTGGAGCCAAACCCCTGCTTTGGCCAGAGAGAATTTAGGTTCCTACATTCAAGAAGTTTCAACCAAGAATTCTCTTCAACAAGCTGCTGCCTGAGCCTGGAGACACCCCAATGCCATCTCTGTGTTGAAATCAATGCTCCACACAATCTACCCACCAACAGCACAAGGATGGTGACTGCTTGTCCTCACCAGGCTGCCTGCTGCAGCAGATGTAGAACTGCTTCCTCCAAAGCAGAGTGCTTCAACAGGAGCCCTCCCATGGGCCAAGTGCAAGGTCCTGCAGCTGGGTTGAGGCAATCCCAAGCACCAATATAGGCTGGGCAGTGACTGGCTTGAGAGCAGCCCTGAGGAGAGGGACTTGGGGGTGCTGGTGGATGAGAAGCTCAATCTGAGCTGTCAGTGTGCTCTGACAGCCCAGAGAGCAACCAGAGCCTGGGCTGTAGCACGAGCAGTGTGGGCAGTATGGTGAGGGAAGTGATCCTGCCCCTCTACTCCCCACTGCTGAGACCCTACATGGAGTACTGCATCCAGTGCTGGAGCCCCTGGGACAAGAGAAGGATATGGATGTGCTGGAAGGTGTCCAGAGAAGGGCCATGAAGATGAGCAGAGGGCTGGAGCTGCTCTGCTGTGAGGAGAGACTGAGGGAGTTGGGGCTGTGCAGTCTGGAGAGGAGAAGGCTCCCAGGTGACCTTCTTGTGGCCTTTCAGTATCTGAAGGGGGCTACAAGAAAGCTGGGGAGGGACTTTTTAGGCTGTCAGGTAGGGATAGGACTGGGGGGAATGGAACCAAGCTGGAAATAGGTAGATTCAGACTGGATGCGAGGAAGAAGTTGTTCAGCATGAGGGTGGTGAGAGCCTGGCAGGAGTTGCCCAGGGAGGTGGTGGAAGCCTCATCCCTGGAGGTGTTTAAAGCCAGGCTGGATGAGGCTGTGGCCAGCCTGATCTAGTGTGAGGTGTCCCTGGGCATGGCAGGGGGGTTGGAACTGGCTGATCCTTGTGGTCCCTTCCAACCCTGACTGATTCTATGACTTACAGCTCACTGGGCTTGGTAAGGTTTGATTCTACTTCCACTAATATTTTTTTTAAGTGGAACAAGGCTGGGTGAGGGGGAAGGCATCAAGAGAGAAAGAAACCCCACATCAATAGGGAACAGTTTAGGGTTCATTAGAAGTGCTGCATGCAGTGAAGCTGCTATTATTTAGTCTTTAAATATTTAAAGCCCAGCTTACTAGAGACATAGCTTCCACTGCTTGAATGATTCCTCATTTATCACTGTAAAACCCAGGGTGCAATCCTCTGTGGTTGCAAAGGCAGTATTGAAGATGCTATCATCTAGGCAGGATCTGGCATTTAAAAAACATTACAGATTTTAGTCCAATTTGAATCAGAATTGATGAACCACGAGTACATGTTGTACTCCTGCCAAATTAAGAAGACTAATCCCCTCCCTTTTATTTTTCTTTCTTTTTTTTTTTTTTTTTAAGGTCTTCTGCTCCTAGGAAACATGAATACATTGGGCATCTTTTAAACTATAGATTGCTAGCACTTGGGTACATTTGAGCTCTTCTCCAGTAGCCCAATAATAATTCAGGGGGTCTGGTTTACTGTGTTTTATAACTGAAATTACCAAGTGAAGCAGAAGTTCCAAGCTTTTCTGCAGTTCAGCCCTTAAATTGATAACAGAGAATGCTGCTACAGCACAAGCACTTTAGAGTTAACAAACTGGAGCTGAACTCTGCAGGATTCACCTTACATGAGGCTGTAGCAGTGCCTTCAGAAGGGCACATGAAAGCCACCACCTGAACGTGGTCCTCCCTTTGCTGGGAAATGAAGTTCGCAGAGGCTGGGTTCACTGCGCTACCCCCGCACCTCCAGCTGCATTACGCAGGAGCTGTGTCATGAGCCATGTGTTCAGGCAGCACAGAACCACAGAGCTGCTTCAGCTGCAAAAGCCCTCCAAGAGCACTGAATCCAACCCAACCCAATGCCACCACAGTCATTAAACCACGTCCCAAAGTGCCACCTCCACACATTGCTTAAATGCCTCCAGGGATGGTGACTCCACCATCTCCCTGGGCAGCCTGTTCCAATGCCTGACCACTCCTGTAGGAAAGAAATCTTCACCCTAACCCTCCCCTGCCACAACCTGAGGCCATTTCTTCTCATTCTGTCACCTGCTGACCCATGACAAATAAGACATTTATGTACCTTTTGAGCTCTCAACCAGAATGAAACTGACAGCGAGGATGCCCTGGTGAAGCTGATGTTTATCTTTACTGGAAGGTTTGGGGCTAGAAGTACAGATCTGCTCCTTGCTTTACTGGAGTAAAATGTCAAAAGGCAAACCAGAGCTGGGCACGAGCAGGCATATGGCATTGGTTTAACATAATTTTCATCACTTTTCTGCCTATGGAAGCCAGAACACTCTTACTTTCACCACACAATATAAACCCAGGCTTTGTTCACTACACAATAACCAGCTTCTGCTTGGGCAGCAGCAGCAGCATGTTCAGTTACAGCTGCTCTATCACCACCTGGAGTCACTGCTCAGAGTTCATTCTCACTAGGTACACACCAAAAAGGTAAAATAAAATCTCATCTCTGAAGAGCCTGTGCACCTAATAATAAAAAGATTAAATGCAGCTTCAGCTCAGAGACCCTTTCCTGATTCCTTAATCAACCTTCTGTTCTCAGCTTCCATCACCAAAAGCTCTCCTGCCACAGACTCTGCCTTTACCTATACACGTTTCCTTCTGCTTCAATCCCTGCTTTCCTCCCTCCAGGGCTTGCAGTGCATTTGTTACTTTGCAGACAAGGCACTTCTTTAAAAAAACCCAAAACCCAACAAACCTCAACATTTTAAGCTGCTTTCCAATTTGGCACCACACAGAACTTTGTGGCAAGGCTGAACAGCAAGAGTTCTGCAGATGTGGAAATAACTTCTTTGCTGTGGTCAGTGAAGGCTTTTTTTCCTTGCCTGGATACAATTAGATTCCCATTAATCAACCAAGTGGCAAGGAGCCTGGCTCTGGAAGCCAGGTTTCACCAGTGACACCTTTGTCACACTACCAGGTGGTCCAGGATTCAGTATCAGAAGAGATCAGGTGTATCAAACGTTTGCCCACGAAGTGATTGACAGCCTAAACGCACACAAAGCTTTAGGGAACAGCTGAAGAAAGCGTAGTAAAAATATTATAGTTTGGAAAAATATGTTTGGAAAGAAATATTATGGTTTGGGGAAGAGCAAGTGTTTGTATTGTTTGCTCTGTCTATGGGAAGAGAGAAATGCAAACCAGAGTCGGTAGCGTCAGAGAATGGTTGGACTCGAGGATCTTGGAGATCTTCTCCATTCAGAGCTGTGATTCTATGACTCGATGAAACACAAAACCAGATCTTAATTTCAGGCTTCATCTGCTCTTACCATTCGCTGATGGGGAGAGAGAAGCAGCAAGTGCCGGCAGGTCATGGAGCAACCCCTTGCCAACGCTAGAAATCCCCGGATCGCGAGTTGGTTTTGCGACAAGCAGAGGCAGTCCCCGGGTTTGCTGCTGTGCGAGGGGCAGCGGCGGCAGCGCGGCTGAACCCTCAGCTCTCGCTCTGCTGCAGAACAAACCCCAAAGCCCAGCTCGGCACCGGGGGCCTCCCACTTCAGACCGGCCCTGAGGGGCAGTGCGTCCGTGTCACTGGGACACTCTGGCAAAGCTCTTCAACTTCTACGCGGGGCTGGCATTGGGCGCTCCGCTTCCCACCGCCGGGGCCATACAGTGTCGGGGCCGAGCGCAGTTCCCCCGGGGTCGGGACCCCGTAGCACACCGCCCTCGACGGCCAGCGCCACGCTGTCACCTCGTCCCCGAGGCGGCTGCCCCCGGAGGGCAGCGGCGCGGTGAGGCGGCCCAGGCTCCCCCTCGCCCTGCCAGTGCCGGTCCGAGCGGGGCGGACTGGACGGCGCCGGCGAGGGGCGGGCGGAGGCAGCGCCAGGGCTTCAGCCCGCCCCGGCCCCCGCCCTGCCCGCGCCCCTTACCTGTGCCGTCTCTCTGGAAAAGTTTCCCGGCCGCCCAGACGGGACGGGCACCGACTCCGGCGACCGCTCCTCGCCTCTCTCGGCACCGCCGGCACCGCGTCCCGCCGCGGTGACTAAGGCAGGCAGGAGCCGGCAGTAGGCTGCGGGCGGCGCCAGCTCCGAGGCCGGCACCGAGCGGCCGCAGCGCGCAGGCGCCTCCCGCCGGTCCCGGGGGGCTGCGAGGCCACCGGAATCCGATGGCACCGGACTGAGCCGAGCCTGGAGATGTGGCGGGGGCTGATGGGTGGAGGAGGCAGCACCGGCACTGGCTGCGGAGCCCCCTCCGGGACTGCGAAGCCCGCGGCGGTGCCGCCGCTAAACTCAGGCACCTCAAACCCGGTTGCGAGCCCTGGACTCGCATGCCGAAGCCACCGGTCCTGGGACGGGCGGGCGAGTGGTGCTGCTGCCGCGGGCGGAAGCGTCTGACACGACGGGTTTGGAGTGAAGAAAAAGCCTCTTTTGTCCTCTCCCACCCTCTCCCCCAGCAACTTGTTTCTGCAGCAGCCACACACGGCCCCGGGGCTGCCCGCGTTCCGTGGGCACCGCACCTGTCCCTGCACCGAGTGGCTTCTATTGGAAAAGACCTTTCAGGTCATCGAGTCCAAGCAGTATCTAACTCTGCCAAGGCTGGTGCTAAACCACAGAACCTTCGAATCGCTGATACCTTGAAGAAAATCCTCCTCGGTGACTCCGTTTCGGAGCGAGCCTGTGCGTCACCGGGAGCCTCGACGTGCTGGAACAGCGTCAGCACACGAGCAGTGGTAGCCCATGCATTTGTCGTCGATGGGAGACACAAAGTGATCACCTGAACAAGAATCTGTTGATGGGAGGAGACAGATTTGCAAGTTGTTAATGCCCAATAAGCCACAGCACATGGAAAAGCTGTACCAGAAGGAGTTTATTAGTGCCACTTACCTACTGAGATGACAGTATTCTGCTACACCAGCATCAGGTAGTTAAAAACTTACTCCTCCTCATCTTCATCCAAAAGAATTTGTGGTTCTGGGTCAAGGGAGAGACTTGATCCTGGCAAACACTGTGCAGAGGTAATGGGAAGGCAACTGGCCAAGGGACCACTAAAGGCCAGCTAGGAAGGGGCAGCAGAAAGTGCAAGATCTGTTGCAGGTGTGATAGAGAACAACCCGAACTGGCATCTTTGGGGCAGTCCCAATGTTCAACCACGAAACTGGTCATGACTTTCTGGCAGGTTGTGAACAGTTTTCTTCTCATAGCCACTGTGAGGTTTATAGGAGTACCCAGGTGCACCTATCTCCTTCTCTGGAGACCTTCAAGGCCCACTGGATGTGTTCCTAGAGTGTCTGGTCCTGCTCTGGCAGGGGGGGTGTACTCGATCTCTTTGAGTCCCTTCCAACCCTTAACATCCTGTGGTCCTGTGATCTCTGGTTATGATTCCTCCTATGGCAAGTCTGACAGCTCCATAAACTGCACAGACTGCCTTGCTGTCAGCCCTGATCTCTGGGTATGATCCCTTCTATGGCAAGCCTGACAGCTCCATAAAATGCTGCCTTGCTGTCAGCCCTCATCTCTGGTTATGATCCCTCCTATGGCAAGTCTGACAGCTCCATAAAATGCTGCCTTGCTGTCAGCCCACCAACAGCCCTGCCCCCAACCACCACTTGCAATGTTGCTGCAGCCAAGGCAGGCTTACCCCAGCAGGCACCCAAACGTGCCCCAGGAGTGCTGGCCCCAGCCCTTCCCTTGGCTCTGCTGGTGATTTCCCCTAGATAGAGGATGAAAAAAAGCTCAATGTGTGATGTCACTGCCTAGAGAACAGCCCCACCAGTGTCCTCAGCAACCTCTTAAGGGAGGACATCCTCACAACATCAGATGGTTGCACTCTGCATTATCTCTGAAGTAAAGTAATGATGTTTCTTACAACCTGCTGTGCTCTAGAAGAGATGTTATCAATAACTCTGTTTAAGGGGAGGATTTTTATATTTTACTTTTTTTTTTTGTTAGTGTTTAATAAATCTCTACTGCATTTTTTTTCTCTTTCCTAGCCTTGTCCTTGGTCAATAAAATAAGGTATGAAGCAGGGGAATATGGTAGCAAGTGACATGATGAATTACCTCTTTAAGAATCAATGTGCTTTTCCTTTATGGAGGTAATATTGTGCTTCCCAGGCAGTTGCAAAAGGGTTCTGGTGTAGGAGTTCTTAGTCATTTCAGAAGCAGAACCAAACTCTACATGTATAGAATCAGAATGGTAAGGTTGGAAGGGACCTCAAAGATCATTCAGTTCCACCCCCCTGCCATAGGCAGAGACACCTCCCACTAGCACAGGTCACTCAAGGATCATCCAACCTGGCCTTGAACACCTCCAGAGAGGTTGTGGAGCACAGAATCACCCAACGTGATCTTTGATCATGTTGGGTGATTCTGTGCTCCACAACCTCCCTGGGCAACCTGTGCCAGTGTCTCACCACCCTCACTGCAAACAACTTCCTCCTAACATCCAGTTTCAATCTCCCCTCTGCCACTTCAAACCCATTGCCCCTTGTCCTGGCATTGCATGACCTTGTCAATAATCCTTGAAAAGGTTTTAGCACACTTCTGTACAGCTGAGTTCTCCACAAACCCCTCCCTCTTTATTTTATTTTTTTTTTTACATACAGATGATGTAAAAAGAATCAGGATTGTGCTTGTGTAGTAAATTGGTTTTTACTGCCACCTCTTACAAGCAAGACAGTAGGCAGTTCATGTTACAACACGACATAGCCCTGTAGTTAGAATCATCCTGCAGCCTGTAGAACTGAGCTGAAAACTCAGTTGAAATTCCAGTTGAAGCAGAATTCCAGTGGAGAAAACCCAGCAGAATTCCAGTGGAGAAAACCCAGCAGAATTCCAGTTGAAAACCTTAAAAAAAAAACCCAAATCATTCATAGAACCATGAAATGGTTTAGGTTGGAAGGGACCTCAAAGCTCAGCCAGTTCCAACCCTCTGCATAGGCAGGGACACTTCCCACTAGTACAGGTCACTCAAGGCCTCATCCACTCTGGTCCTGAACACCTCCAGGGAGGGAGCAGCCACACCCTCCCTGGGCAACCTGTGCCAGTGTCTCCCCACACTCACTGCAAAGAAATTCCTCCTAATTAACAGCATTCCCTGGAAGGTACAGATAAAAGAGCTTTAATTTAGGCAAAAGAGTTTTCTATGCCCATCAGTCAAATAAAATGCTAAGCAGTTTGCATGTGAGGTTTTATCTTTCCACCTGTAAAGGTTTTCAGATTCCACAACTTGGAATGGAGTATCCTCAGCTGCAGTTAAGGTGAAGAGCCTGAGCTGCTCTGCACCTAGGTTTTCATAAGCAAGGGTGTGGAGGTTCTTGGGTTTAGGCAGATGAATCTACAGAAAAAGAATTGGATTAACTGCAGGTAGAAACTATGAGCAACACATATCCTCGAACCCCAGCAGTGAGCAGAGCCAAGGTAAGCCCTGGTGGGCAGATTTGCCNCTATGATTCTAAATACTGCTCAAACACCTGTCAAAAGCTCCTTTCTCTTCAAATTTAACTTTTAACTTTGGAGTATTCAAAGAGACAAAACTCCTGTGGCATACCAAGCTGCTATACCACAGCCCCAGCTCCAGGGAGGTACAGGGCAGTGCCACAGCAGCCTGGGCAATTCTGCATTGCTGTTCTCCACCTCCTGCCCATGCTCTGCACATGCAGAAGTGTAGCTGGAGTATGAAAAAATAAAAATGCTTGCAAGTATCTGTTCTTGCATGTGATTGCTTTAGTTCTAGGCTTGTCTGCCAAGGTGGTTGTCAGTGGTGCTCAACCATGGGGCTGAATTTTACTCTGCATATCCTGATGAGGGCTGCCCTCACTGATGTTCATAAAGATGTAAAGGGTGAGTGCCCAGAGGAGGGGGTCAGGCTCTGCTCAGTGATGCCAAGGCAAGACAAGGGGCAATGGGTGCAAGTTAAGGCATAGGAAGTTCCACAGAAACATGAGAATGATTTTTTTTCCCTGTGAGGGTGACAGAGCACTGGAGCAGGCTGTCCAGGGGGGTTGTGGACTCTCCCTTTGTAGATATTCAAGACCTGCCTGGATGTGTTCCTGTGTGATCTGCTCTGGGTGATCCTGCTCTGGCAGGGAGGTTGAACAGGATGAGCTTTTGAGGTCCCTTCCAGCCCCTGACATTCTGTAATCTTATTTCTGTGGTCACCAACACTAAATGGGCTTCACCCCTGTAAATGCAGGTTCCCTGTGGTTTTGACCATAAACATCACAATCTTGCATCTTTCTTCAGAGTTGAAGAAATACTACTCAAACATCTGTCAAACCCCTCCCCTTCTCTTCAAAATCTCTTCAGATAGAGGCAAGGGATACCTCAGATCCTCTGCAGAGAGGCATAGCTAGCAAGAGCAGAGTTATATTTAATTCAAAGGTGTAAAAATAGGGAAGAGATTCTTCTGAGTGTTGCCTTCATTATGTTGCCAATGAATTATAAAAAAGCATAGCATCAAAATAAATATTCTTGAAGTGGCTTCCTAGTGCATCACTTGAACAATGTGCCTGTTGAGTTGTGTCAATGGTTAATTGTATTCTTGCCTCCTCTCTGGAATACAAATGCTTTTATTAAAGCAATCCAAAGCCAGTAAGACAACAGACCCATTCTTATGGTCACCCATTCAGTCGTGGCTTGATAGAGTGACTCCTTTCAGAGCACATCCCAACAGCTGCAAGTGCCTGTGACATAAAGGAAAGCTCCTGCCACCTTAAGCAGAATGAGATGGGAGACAGCCTATTCATCCAGCCTTGGCTTAGCAGGGCACAGTCATTAAATACCAATATTATCTGGAGCACTGTGAGAAATGCAGGCTGCACCCTGCCAGGTACAGACACCATCAGATGGGAGCCTTTTTTACAGCATGGAGGGGAATTATCCCAGAATATGAAACATTTCATTAGTTCTTGGCTCCAAGATACAGCTTTAAACGTGGCCAGCCTCACAGAGAGAGAGAAAAAAAAAATTATTAGCACTGAAGGCAGTGCTTACAAATTGCTGTTTATGAAGTTCAGTGAGTGCCACTGTGGAAGAGCCTCAGAAAGCTCCGTGTAGGTGTTGGCATCTTGGCAAGGCTGACAAGCAGCTGCTTCTTTACCTGGAAGGAGGTTGTAGCCAGCTGGGGTTGGGCTCTGCTGCCAGGCACCCAGGGACTGAACAAGAGGACACAGCCTCAAGCTGCACCAGGGCAGGTTCAGGCTGGATGTTAGGAAGAAGTTCTTCCCAGCAAGAGTGATTGGCATTGGAATGGGCTGCCTGGGGAGGTGGTGGAGTGCCCATCCCTGGAGGTGTTTAAGAGGAGGCTGCATGAGGCACTTAATGCCATGGCTTAGTTAATGAGAAGGGTTAGGTGAGAGGTTGGACTCAAGGATCCTAGAGGTCTTTTCCATCCTGGTGAATTCTGGGGTGCATCATTGCTGACAGGTTGGGACTGATTAAAACAAATAAACAAATATCGTGGTCAGGAGGAGAGGGAAATGCTTTGGCACTGCATTGAAATAAGCAAATCCCAAGCTCCAGTGTTCCTTTTTGGCTTCCAAGGCCAAGAGAGAAAGCCTTGCCTGCTAGCTGCCCTTTGTGTCAGTGGTGCTGGTTCAGCTGCTTAGGTGTCTGTTGGCAAATTAGTAAGTCACCATGGGCATCTCCATGGGAAGAAAGGAGCCCTGGGGAGTCAGTTTAGTGTTTTATCTTACATACTGTGAAGTGGCCAACTTACAGTGATGGGAAATGAGGAGGGGTAGAAGTAAGCAGGAATGTACCACCCGTGGCTGTTGAATGTGCATGGATGAAAGTTAAAGGCCAAAACACAACTAATGGAACCCAAAGAACACCCAGAGATGAAGGATCCATCCCTTGCATACTCCCTGTATTAAAAAGATGTGATTCAAGCAAATGTTTAGTAAAAAAAAATAAATGCTCAGAGTTGTCTTGCAAGGAGGCTGTGGCAAAACAAAATCAATAGCTTAGGGAAGAGGAAAGTCAAGGTTTTAGAAATGTGACTACTGTGTAAATGTTTTGGATGACAAGGAAAAGGCAGAGGTCTGAAGCAGAGCTGGCTGCACTGGCTGCTGCTCTTTATCTTCAAAGTGCAACATTTACGTGTGGGGAAAGTGACATTTAGAAAGAAAACCCAAACAGCAGCCAGGAGAACACAGCCTCCTTCACCTGCTCACTTCCTCCCTTCAAGCCTGTCCTTGCTTTTGCACATGCAGCTCCTGGAGCTTAATCAGTGGTCCTCTGGGGGAGCCCTCTGCAAATCCTTTATTGAAAAGGAGACTCTCCTTAAGTTCAGAGGAGTTAAAGAATTGCTCTGGGTGAGGAGAGATTTGGGCTAGGTCTTGTTGTTGAAAAGCCTCACATAGGACAAAGCTCACAGCCCAGGTGTTGCACTGAGGTGCCACAGCCTGGGTGGCTGGGATGAAGGTGGCAGGATGATGAGTGCTGAGGTCCCACAGCCTGGGTGGCTGAGATGAAGGTGGCAGGATGATGAGTGCTGAGGTCCCACAGCCTGGGTGGCTGAGATGAAGGTGGCAGGATGATGAGTGCTGAGGTCCCACAGCCTGGGTGGCTGGGGTGAAGGCGGCAGGATGATGAGTGCTGAGGTCCCACAGCCTGGGTGGCTGGGGTGAAGGTGGCAGGATGATGAGTGGTGAGGTCCCACAGCCTGGGTGGCTGGGGTGAAGGTGGCAGGACGATGAGTGCTGAGGTCCCACAGCCTGGGTGGCTGGGATGAAGGTGGCAGGACAGTGAGTGCCTTCCAGTCACAGAATCCCAGCATGGTGGGGGTTGGAAGTGCTCTTTGGAGATGACCTAGTCCAAGCCTCCCTGCCAGAGCAGGTTCACCTAGAGCAGCTTGCACTGAACACGTCTAGGTGGGTTTGCAAAGTCTTCAGAGGAGGCTCCACAGCCTGTCTGGGAAGCCTGGGCCAGGGCTCCTGCAGCTGCCACAGGCTGTGTGGCAAGCAGGCAAAACCTGAGCAAAGGCTGCTGGGGGACTGTGACCTCCCTTGCTGTCTTCTTGCAGGCTGCCCATCAGCCTGTCTGGGCAGAGCTGGGCATGGCTGCTCTCCCTGAGCTGGCATGAGGGAGGGCAGAGGGGCAGGCTGCAGGGAGGTGACCATCTCCTGAAGCCAGGCACTGGCTTGGCACCAGCTCCCTGGGCTGCTTGGGCAGAGCAGTCCTTGTGAACTCAGGCACTGTTGGCAAAATCCAAGTTTCCCTGAATTCCTTCCTTCTTCTGTTCCTTCCCCCCACTGAAGTGACTCCCTGGGACTCAGATGGACTCAG
Source organism: Ramphastos sulfuratus (assembly GCA_013399055.1). Classification (NCBI taxonomy): domain Eukaryota; kingdom Metazoa; phylum Chordata; class Aves; order Piciformes; family Ramphastidae; genus Ramphastos; species Ramphastos sulfuratus. The sequence goes on along the minus strand of WBNM01008963.1, from coordinate 36,084 downwards.
GGTTCCAAAAAGGTCACTGTCTGTGCCTGGGTTACTTTGCCACGAGGTTCTGATAAGCACCAGAGCTTGCCCCTTCTCACAAGAGGGGCCAGGTGAGGAGCTGGCATTAGCCTCTTGTCACCCACTGGCCCTTGTGAGATAGGGCTGGGCAGGAATTCCATCCTTCCTTCACTCACAGGCTTGGAAGCAGAGCTGTGGGTCAGCCTTTCTCCAGATGAAGACAGAAGTGTTATTTATTGGAGAGGGGAGTTGAGCAGGGCTCCCTAGCAGACCTCAGGCAGTCTCCTTTCTATTTATGTCTAATTCTGCCTTTTCTCATTCCCACTTTCACCCTCCTCTTTATGAAACTGTGCTGGAAACAGCTTAGAGAGGTGGTAAACCCTTGTAGCTTCCTTGAATTTGATGAAGCTCAGAGAATTTCTGTCAGGGAAGGATTTTGTCTTTTCATTTTCATCTGTTGTGGATTCTTCCAGCTCTCTTGGCTCTAACACTCCAGAGGTGCAAAGCCAGAGGCTGAAAGAGCACTGTGGACTTTATTCAGACAGTCAAGAATTATCTGCTTATTACAAACCACAAATTGCTGTCCAGACCTTATTAGGTTGGAAGATTTGGAGAAAACCAAAGTGTCCCCCTCCTGCCTGACATGAAATAAGGACTTGGAGGGGAGTAATGGATGAGCTGTCCGAGGGTAACTGCTCTGGCGTGGGAGAATACTCTTTGTGTAACAGACATCACAGCCTTCAAGACATCAGTTTTGGGGGGTAGGTAAAAATACAAGATCACTTTTCCCTTTCAGAAGAATGGAATCTTGTCAGGAATTGTGAAGGATAATTTTTCTTTCTCAGGTTGTAGCTCATTGCTAAAGAAATGGAATTTCTTTTTTGCTTGTGACAGAGACAATAGCTAATTCTTCACTGGTTGTGAAAAGAACACTCATGTTGGATGAGGCTGCAGAAGGCAGAACTGGCAGCAGCAGGTTTTGGGTTGTGGTTTTTTTTTTTTTTTGCTGCTGGCAAACTGGAAGATATTTTCCATCTCCCTCTGGAAAAGTGTCTGTGAGGTTCATTGTAGCACCATGGTGTTTTTAGTGGAACTGAAAACAGTAGAACCTGAATTGTCTGAAAGGCTGAAGAGGAATATGCCAGCAGGCTCCTCAGAGCTTTGTCCTCAGCCTCTTCAAGCTGAGCTCAGTGCACACACAGCTCCCAGTAAGGGTACTGGGAAATGCAGCATGGCAGCAGCAGCAGCACAGTGCCAGAGGGACAGGGATCTGTGGAGAGCTGTAAGGATGAGGAGGGGACTGGAACATCTCTCCTCTGAAGGAAGGCTGAAAGCCCTGGGGCTTAGTCTGGGGAAGTGAAGCCTGAGAGACCTGATTAATGCCTGCAAATACCTGAGGGGTGGGTGCCAGGACGAAGGTGCCAGGACAAAGGTGCCAGGCTGGTTTTGGTGGTGCCCAGTGATAGGACAAGGAGCAATGGGTACAAGCCAGAACACAGAAGGTTCCACCTCAATAGGAGGAGACACTTCTGTGACAGAGCCCTGGGACAGGCTACCCAGAGACGTTGTGGAGTCTCCTTCTCTGGAGACTTTCAAACCCCTCCTGGATGTGTCCCTGTGTGACCTGCCCTGGGTGATCCTGCTCTGGCAGGGGGCTTGGACTCGATCTGTGGAGGCTCCTTCCAACCCCTGACATTCTGTGGTTGTGTGAAGGGCCACAAGAGGAGCAAGAAGGAGCCCATATTTTAGGAGTACACAAGTTCAGTGAGCTGTTGGGAAGGAGTCTCACAAAAGGCTGGCCAAGCCAAGTCATTGCATTTTGAAATTGCTTCTCTTTTGGGAGAGATGTGCTTCAGTTTTATTTCTTACATAGTTTTCTTTTCCTGAACAAATGACATTTTCTTCAATTAAATTCTGGGACATGCATTTCAGAGAGGGGGAAAAAAAAAACCCAAACCCAAACAACAAAGCCAAACAAAGACACTGAACCCATTATTATAGAAAAATTGAAAGCCATGTTTGGCACAAGTAGCAAGGATGGAAAGGAAAAGGCAAAGAGCAAGACTGCACTGGCATCAGTGTTGGCAGCTGTAGCACAATCAGTTGAGTTAGGAGAGAGAAGGAAAAAGAATGAAAGGAAATCACCCTAATTAAGTGTCAGTTGTCAAAAGAGCTCATAATTAAGTGTGAGCAGAGCAAAAGATGTGTAGGTGTTTAAAGGCATTTCTAGTAGTAGGAGCTGGCACCAAGAGCTTAGATCTTGCTCAGAAGGCAAAGAGCTCAGGAGACTCCTTGGTAGATGTTTGCATGAGTCCAAGGGAAGGGGAGCAGCAGCACACAGCTGTGTGCACAGCCCTCTGCATCAGCCTCCCTCTGAGCATCCCACCCATGTCCCTCCTTGGAATCAGTGCTCTTAACCTCCCCACAGGCTGGCAGAGCTGCCCCAGATCATGACAGGGGATGAAGGAACTGGAGGGCTGAGCACAGATGTGCATTCCTTCAGCTGAAGTACCTCATCAGTGGGGAGGCTGCACATCCAAAGAACACTTACTCCTGAGAACCTCGTTCCTTTTCAACCATCAAATGCCTTCAGTCATTTTCTCCCAGGGCTCTTTTATCTGGCAGAGATCATGAGGCCTGGAAAGGGTTTTAAGGATGAAGCAAAATGCTTCCTCTTTACATCCTCTTCCTCACTTTTCTCCATCATCTATGATGAATAACCCTCAGGGTGTGACACAGAGGTTTGAGAATGTTGATGCCTTTTAGCATCTCTTTCAGCAGTAAATCAGACATAAAGCCCAGGGGCTCCAGGTCCCAGGGGACTGTCCACACTTCTGTGGTGAGTTACCTCCATGGACCTGTGCACTGTCATCTGCCCTCTGTGCTTCCTTCCAGGAATTCTGCAGGGTTCCCTCCTGTTTCAGCTACCACAGGTGATTATTATTTGCTTTTAATGCCTGTGTGTTTCTAAAGAAAGTGCAGCTTTCATTTCCAGTGTCTCTGGAAAAAATGCAGTGATGANCCTTGACATCCTGTGAGGCTGTGAAAACGACCTGGAGGCTGCAGGAAGAGAGGACCACATTGTCCTGGGGGAGCTGCTGAGAGAAGTGACAAGGGACACAGGGACAAGTGGCTGCTGCAGAGGCAGAACCACCATCGGGGCTGAAAGCTCCCAGAGCTGCTCAGCTTCCAGCACAGAGAGGAAAGCTCACACAAAGTGCTTCTGTTGGCAGCTCCAAGGAAGGAGGTGAAGGAGATGCACAAGAGGTGGCAGCAGTCTGCAGGGACAGCTTGCCCTGGAGAAATGAGAAAGGAAAGGAAAGAAACAACAGAAGCTGAACCACAGCTAGCTGCAGCCAGAGGAGCTGATTAAAGGGCCCGGGGGGGGATGTTCAGAGCAGGTCCCTGTGTTGGCTGGAGCTGACTGCTGGCCAGGGACATCTCATTCTGGCAGAAACACATGGAGAGAAGGTTTATTGGAGCTACAGCTAACCTTCAGAGAGTGTTTCTCTAAAAGCTGGCAGCTGGAGGTAGCAGCAGATGGTGAAGGTGCAGTGAAAGTTGGGATTAAAAGCAGAGGGCAAAATGGGAATTGTAGGGCTGGTCCCAGACATTCCCAGGGAGCCAGATTCAGTGGTCTGTGGAAAGCAAGCACTGCCTCGAGTCCCTCTTGCATCCCAGAAATATGAGCTGAGTGAAGCATAGACCTTTGGAGGGCCATGTATGTGGGCACCATATGTCAGTGCAGGAGAACAGTCAGTCTGCAGCAACTGCCTCCAGGGACCCCTGCACTCCCTAGAAGTGATCTAAGGAAAGCAAACTCAGCAAAGCCCCAGGGAGAGGTCTCCGCATGTGTGTGAGCCTGGAGTGCCTTTGGCTCTGCCTTAAGCTTTGTAGTGACTCCTGCATGCTGAAGCTCCAGGAGACAAGGTTGAAACAGCAAGGTCAAAGAAAGGAAAAATGAGCAGGCATGGGGTGATTAGGAAAGGTGAGAGAAGCTTGAGAAGCTGGAAGCAGGTGAAGAAGAGATTCCTGTAACACATAATAGAGTAGGATGGGAGAGTGAGGAGGGAGCTCCTGCTGGAAAGCTAAGATCACTGAGGCCAGCCCCCTGCCAGAGCAGGATCCCCCAGGGCAGGCCACCCAGGAGCACATCCAGACAGGTTCAGAAAGTCTCCAGACAGGGAGACTCCACAACCTCTCTGGGCAGCCTGCCCTAGGCTCATCATCCATCACCCTCACCATGAAGTGCTGAGGTGGAAGCTGCTGTGTTCTAGCTTGCACCCACTGTTCCTGGTCCTGTCGCTGAGGAATGCCACAGGCAGGCACACAGCAGAGGAATCTGCCTTCCATTTCAACTCTGCTGCCCTCAGCCACCAGTGGAGCCCACCCCAGGGACTCTGGCCTGCAGGTGACCTGGTGAAGCCTGCCAGTAGCAGAGCCTGCAGAGCAGGGTGAAGTGATGCAATCTGTCACATCCTCCCGCAAGCGACTGCTACATCATCCTTGGCTCCCAACAGCCAAGCAGAGAACTTCCATGGATGGGTGACTGCAGCTAAGCACCAGCCTGACAGCTGCTGTGGGATGAGCTACAGCCAACACAGCTCAAACCCAGGCTCTGACAGCTCAGAGCAACAGCAGGAGCTACGTGGGACTGTGCACCCAGACCCCAGGGTACCCAGGCCTTACCCTGTCACGCACCTCTCTGCTTGCCTGCCCATGGCTCCTCGTGTTTCTGACAGCTCCTGCTGCAGTGGGTGCAAGGAGGAGGCCACCCCAGCCCCTGCAGTTACTGCACCAGAAACCAGAGCAGGTTGGTGCCAAGCCCTGGTGAACAGGAGGCAGTTTTCCACAGTGCCTGTCCGGGTGATGCCCACCGTCAGGGCGAGTCTTTGGCCCAGCTGGCACAACAGACTGCCTGATCCTCACCAAAGGGAAAAAGCATCAAAATTAATGACAGCTGTCCAAAGCCTGGAATGAAATGGGCTCAGGAAGGTTTCCAATTAATTAGCCAGAAGGAATTTTGTCCCTCTGATACCACTCCCCCTCAATCCACTTCCTCTGGCAAGCTCAAAGGCACTGGAAGGCTCTACCCAGCAGGAAGAGTGGGCAGCAGGCCCACAGCAGCAAACTGTTTAATGGCTGGCTTCTTGTGTCAGGCACTGTCATCTGTGAGAGGAGGATGTTTTCCACTTTGTCCTTGGCAGCTGAAGCTTGGCTGGAGGATGACAATGTTGTGAGTCCAGAGCATTTCAACAACTTTTGCTTTCAGGCACCTTTGAGTGCTCCTGCAAAGGTCAGATTGGGATCTGCCACTTCCTCGAAGCTGAGGGACATCTGAGCACCTCCAGGGAGGAAGAGAAACCTTCAAAATGCAGCTGGAGAGTCTACAACAGAGGTGTCCCAGGCTCTGAGGCCTATGGGCAGCAATCACTGATGTTATTTCACTTCATTACAGCAATGTAGTTCTCTTACTGCCTCGGTAGGACCACACAATTCTTGTGGTTGGAAAAGACCTTTAAGGTCACTGAGTCCAACCATCAACCCAACACCACCATGGCCACTAAACCATGCCTTGAAGGAGCAATTTTCTAGTGGAACACAAGGTGAAAGGTGAACTGGCAGAGAGCTGAAGCTTGGGTGCCTGTGAATGGTCTTAGAGAGGGTTTTCTGCCATCACATTTTTCACACTGAGAAAGTTTCAAATAAGAGTTTGAGCTTTTCAGCCTGGAGAAAAGAAGGCTGTGGGGGACACCTTAGAGCAGCCTTCCAGTACCTAAAAGGGGGCCAGAAGCAAGCTAGGGCTTGTTGCATTTTCAGTGAAGCTTCTTATAGAAAATTAGGAGAAATGGCCAAATCTCAGCCCTGCCTCACACTTCCAGTTCATTTCTGCAGGTGCCAGTAGCTAAGCTCAGCTTCCACAGAAGCAGCCCAGCAGTGGGACTCCTCTGCCATCAAATAACCCAAGACATGAACTTACTCAGAAAGAGCTGTTCAGAAATAACATTACCTTGAGATAAAAAGACTAAGTGCAGAGCTGTGAGCACTGGAAGGCTGCCTCACCTCCCCCTCCTGCAAGGGCAAGCAAAGGAAAAGCCAGAGGAATGCCTTCTCTTCCCCTGGCATGCAGTATCCTAAGGCAGAAGTCATCCCAAGCAGAAAGCTGCCAAAGCTGGCTGTTCAGACAGCCTGGGTTGGCCAAATCCTCAGAGCTCTGCCCACAGGCACCTGCACAAAAGCTGACACTGAGGATGGTTGAAGAGCTCTGCAGGAAATTGGGTGGTTGGTTATAGGAGATCCTGCTCTGGCAGGGGTGCTGGACTAGATGATCTTTTGAGGTCCCTCCCAGCCCCTGACATTCTGTGATTCTGTTACTAGCTTGGCTTCCAAGTTCCTTCCCCTGGCTCTCCCCCCTTGGAAAACCCCTGTCAGAGGAGAGGCTGTCAGGAAAAGTCTGTGAGCAGATCTCAGGCAACCCTGAGGGGGCCACCTCAGGCTAAAAATAAACGAGTGACCTGACAACAGAGATGTATGGAGCCTGCTGGTGGCCATAGCAGTGCTGCTGCTCATGTTCCTGCCTTCCTGCAAGCAGATGGCAAAGCAGGGCCAGGAACATCCCAGGGAAACAGGAGAAGTCCCAAGCACCAGGAGCAGGTGTCCCCAAACTCTGTGCTGAGTGTCCTTTATTTTTCCATCTCCACAGCTGCCCTTCTGCCTTAGGTCTGGGTTGGACTGCTGGGGAGGGTGCAGCACCCACCTAAATTCAGGTTCTTAGAGGAGTTTTTTGGGGTGTTTTGTTTTGTTTTTTTTTTTCCCAAGCTACCAAAACGTAAATTAAGTCAGGTGTAAAGTAATTGCAGTGTCTGCCTGTGAAGAGTAGGAAGACTCTCAGCTTTTCAAAACACTTCTGACCTTTTCCACATGAATCAACACTAATGCAAATGCATTCTCAGGGGAGCAGATTCAGCTAGGAGACCTTCACACAAGCTGTGAAGAGCATCAGAAGAAGCTATATGTAAAAAGTTGATTTATTTCCACTTAAACCCAGAGTTTGGCTCATGCAGCCTAAGCCTCTCACAGGGCTTTAAGGATTTTTTGGGGTTTTGATAGTGGTTATCTTATTTTTCTAAGAAAAAATGCTGTTGGAAAAGGACATTGCCTTGCCCAGCTGCTGAGGTTTGCTGCATGCACTGGAAATAAAAGGCACAAAGTGCAGAGTTTCTTCATAAAGTAGCATTTCACTGCAGAGAGAAGGACTCAAAACTTGCAACCAGGTCACCAGAGGTGTCCTTAGGGTTTGTGCAGCAGGAATGGTTTGGTTCCAGGTGCATTCAACCCAGATCCTGGAGGTCATTCAGAGTTCATCACAGACAGCAGCTGGCACATGGCAGGGGGTTGGAACTAGATGATCCTTGAGGTCCCTTCCAACCTTACCATTCTGTGATTCTATGACCCTTCCTGCACCAGGAGGAACACTTCAACTAACAGGACAGCTCTGCAACATCACTTCTTGGGCTCCTGAATGCTGGACTTGCACAGCTCATCAAAAGAAAATGTCAGCATGAAGACCCCATCACAGCAAGATGCTGACTGCCCAACAGAGATCCCAACACTCTGCAAGGGATTCTCTGGAACACTTCTGTCTTTTTCAGTGGTGTCTCCAGCAAGCCAGCTCCACCTGCAGCCCTACTGATGGCCACTCAGAAATGGTTGTTTCCAAGCTCTCCATATGCCCCAGTACTGAACCACACAGGGAACTCACCTTCAGCAGGAAAAAAAGGATGATTTTTAACCTGTGCTGGAAGTTTAGTGTTTGAGCAACTGGAGAGCAAGGAAAAACTTGTTCAAAACAAAACACCAAAAAAACAAAGAGCAGAAGAGATGATTGTGGTGGCTGTGCCCAAGCCTTTGCACTTCAATGCACTGACATGGTTCAGCTCTACTCCATGAACACCTGAGGACCATGTTTTTTCCCTATCCTGCAAATCTTTGGTCTCAGAGGTGAAGCTCTTCCCCCTGGATACTGTAACACTCAATAAAAGAGTAGATGATACAGCTGGGAGGTGTCACAAGTGGAGGTGGCACTGCTTTGTATGCTTTGTTTCTGCTTTGCTCTGCAGCAGAGCTGTTGGAAATTCCCAGCTGAGCACAGAAAGCAGTTCACATACCTCTGGGACAAGAGCTATATTTCACAGCCTGGATGGGGAGAGGGGGAAAAAAAAAACCAACTCTCCCTCACCTTTCTATTCTGATTAATTTGATGCTGTGATCAGAACGCATCAGCCCACAAAGTATTTGGAGATATCCAAGGTGAGGCTGAACAGGGCTCTGGGCAACTTGATTTAGTTGAGGATGCAGGGGGCAGGGGGTTGGAACTAGATGATCCTTGAGGTCCCTTCCAACCTTACTATTCTATGATTCTATGCCCCTGCTGTCTGCAGAGGGGGTTGGACTGGATGAGCTTTGGAGGTCCCTTTCAACCCAGCCACCTGGACCACCAATAAAGCCCAGATCTCACACAGCCTTTAGGTGCCAGGTTTCACAGGAAAGCTGAAATCTCCCCCCACCAAAAATGAAATTATGCCTAAGAGCCTGGGAGAGCTGATCTCTCCTGGACTGCAGAGGCAATCAGTGGAAGCCCCAAAGCATCAAACACAGAATGAATCTGGGGCAAATGGATTTCAGTTTTGCTGCTATTTACAGCAGCCTGCTCCTCTTTTGAACACCACTGCCTGCTCTTCCTGGCCTGAGACACTGTTCAGAGATGCATCTCCTGAGCCCTGTGAAAACACAGGCCACAAGGTCTAGGCATGAATATAATAAGCATGGCTCTGGAAGAAGGTATCAATTTATCCCCAAGTGGGAAGCAGCAAGACCAAGAACAACTGGGGGGATACTTTTTTTTTTTTCCTCTGCAAAACCAAAGTCTACTCAGTGCAGTGCATCAGAGTTCAGACAGCAAGCAGGCAAACATTCCAGCTACTTGGCAGCTACATCCTAGCTGGGAAAGACAGGAAATGGCAGTTCAAAAGCTGTGCCTGTGTCAAGTCATCAGGGAGGCTGACTGGGAGCTCTTGTTCTGCAGCCACAACTAGGCTGAACAGGTATGTGCAGACTGGGGCTTGTCAGAGAACACTGGTAAAGGCAGGAGGAAAAAAAACTGAATTTGAACAGCCTTGACAAAGCTGTGGGTTGGGTTTGTTCCCTTGTCTGTTTTGCTTTTAAACCAGTGTCTCCTGAAACAGCTACACAGCTAACAGCAGATGGGCTGCTGAAGAGTAGCTGTGCAGCTTGACTATACACAACAAGAATCTAAGAATTCAGATCATTCTTATTATCAGTCTAAGAATTTAGATTATTATTGCTGCTACTACTACCAATGATAAAAAATATTTTGACTATGCAGAATCAGAACCTAAGAATTTAGATGATGATTATTACTATTACTACTACTAACAACAATAATAAAAATAGCTTGGCTATACAGAGTAAGAATCTAAGAGTTTAGATGATGATGATTATTATTACTATTACTACTAATAAAAATAGCTTGGCTACACAGAGTAAGAATCTAAGAGTTTAGATGATGATAATTATTATTACTATTACTACTAATAAAAATAGCTTGGCTATACAGAATGAGAATCTAAAAATTTAGATTCTTCATCATAATCATCATCAAATAAAAAAATTAATTTGACTGTGCAGAATAAGAATCTAAGAATTTAGATGATGATGATTGTTACTATTACTACTAATAACAGCAATAATAAAAATAGCTTGGCTATACAGAATAAGAATCTGAGAGTTTAGATGATGATGATTATTATTACTATTACTACTAATAGCAATAACAAAAATAGTTTGGGTATACAGAGTAAGAATAAAAGTTTAGATTCTTCATCATCATCATCATAAAATATTAGTTTGACTGTGCAGAAAAAGAATCTAAGAATTTAGATGATGATGATTATTACTATTACTACTAATAACAACAATAATAAAAATAGCTTGGCTATACAGAATAAGAATCT
>WBNM01008963.1:0-25352 GCA_013399055.1 Ramphastos sulfuratus | reverse complement strand
AGCAGAGCTGCTGCAGCCCTCTCAGCATCTTCGTGGCCTCCTCTGGACCCGCTCCAACAGTTCCATGTCCTTCCTGTGCTGGGGGCTCCAGAACTGCACACAGGATTCCAGAATTCAAGATGATGATGATGATGATTGTTAATAATTGATGATGATACTACTACTACTAGGACTACACTACTTAGAATATGAATCTAAGTAAGAATCTGCAATTTCTTCAATTCTTCCAGCCTCCATTTTTTTCCCTCCTGTGTGGAAATAAATGATAGAAGAGAAAACTGGTGGCATGTTGAAGCCTCTCTGGAAAGAAAGGACAATTTAACCACATTATTATGATTATTACATACAGTGTACTACACTTCTGAGCAGCATGTAATAGAAGCTTTTTAATGATAGCTAATTCTCCAGATGACTCCCTCTTTAATGTTTAATGGTCAGCACTGAACACCTTCAATTTACATTCTTAAATAAGTCCCTGTGTCAATGAAGTATGCTCACAGCCCTCATATGCAGGCAGTGCTTACATTTAATTACAGGTGATCTGGGTGAGCTTAGAGGTGTGAAATGCATTAAAACTGTTTACAGGAGAGAAGTTCAACTAAGCACTAACTCTGCCATCTAAAAGATTCACCACGGCACTGACAGCAGCTATTTACCTCAACATGCTTCTCAAAGGCAGGCAGTAGAAAAGAAATTCAAAGAAATGCCAAAAAAAACCCCCAAACCCAGAAAACCAAGAGGGAAGCACAGAAGATCAAAACTCCACAGCAGGTTGGGTCATTAAAATATTAAACTGCAGTTCTTAAATGTAAGTACTACAGGGAGCAGTAGTCCTGTTGGTCTGGTGTTAAAGCCCTTGTTCGCTAAAGGAGGCAGGGAGGAGCTCTTTGCCTATTCGATCCACTCCAGATTTAGGCACCTTGCTATAAAAGCAAACATATCTGAGACCTCTTCAATGACTTTAGCAGTTGGCTTCCCTGCCCCGTGCCCAGCCTTGGTGTCAACGTGGATGAGGAGGGGGTTGGTCTGCTTGCGGCTGCGGCCCACCACGTACTGCAGGGTGGCGATGAACTTGAGCGAGTGCAGAGGCACCACGCGGTCGTCGTGGTCTGCTGTCAGCAGCAGCGTGGAGGGGTACTGGATGCCATCCTCTTCTGGCAGCCTGATGTTGTGAAGTGGAGAGTACCTGGAGAGAACACAGGCATTCACAGTTTTCATCTCCCCTCTCAAGATGCAACAAGAACCTCTCATAGCAGAGCTGCTGCAGCTCTGGACTGGCTCCAACATTTCCATGTCCTTCCTGTGCTGGGGGCTCCAGAACTGCACACAGGACTGCAGCTGGGGTCTGAGGAGAGCAGAGCAAAGGGGCACAATCCCCTCCCTTGCCCTGCTGCTGCCCACACTGCTCTTGCTGCAGCCCAGCACACAGTTGCTGTCTGGGCTGCACTCACACTGCAGCCTCATTTTGAGCTTTTCATCACCCCAGACCCCCAGGGCCTTTTCCTCAGGGCTGTTCTCAGCCATTCCCCACCCAGCCTGGAGTTGTGCTTGAGATTGTGCCTACCCAGGTGCAGGACCTTACACTTGGCCTTGTTGAATGTCATGAGGTTGGCTTGCTGGGAATGCTGAACTCCCCAGACCCAGTGTGGGAAAGGATGAAGTAACTCTTAGAATAAACACTGATCGTGCCAAGCTGAAGCTGCTGAGCAGAGGATGCTCTTTGGAAGCCTTTGTCTGAAGTCACTTACTTGCACAGCCACTCAAACTGCTCTTTGCAGTCAGAGCAGCCATAGTCAGTGGTCCAGGCGTGGCCAATGGTGTACTTGTGGAACTTGAGCATGTCCATCACTCCCACCTGGGCAATGGCACAGCCAAACAGGTCAGGGCGCTGGTTAGCACAGGCAGCTAGGACAGGACAACAACTCTGTTAGCTTTCATAGCTGAAANTGCAGAGCCCCAACTCTCATAGCCCAAACTAGATCAGGCTGCTCAGAGCCACATCAAGGCTGATCCTGAATGTGCCCAGGGATGGGTTCTCCATCACCTCGCTGAGCAACCTGTGCCAGTGTTTCACCACTCATAGTAGAAAACTTCTCAAGGTCCAATCTAAATCTGCCTGCTCTAGTTTAAAGCCACTGCCCCTCACCCTGGTGCTGCATGCCTTTCTCAATCTCTTGCCTGGTGATTTTACACACTCCTCTGCTTATTGTTATGAAGTAAGAGCACTGAGACTTTCACAGAACTACTACAATAGATCTCAGATTCCCTTTCTCAATTCAGAGCTGATCATCATAATTCACACATAGGTGTACACTTTCCTTCTATCTCCTCATTTTTGTCTGCTGTGAAAATGGATTCTTTATTCCCATTCCTTGCCTTCTGCTAAGCAGGATGTTGCTATGACATCACTTTGCTTCCAGCTCAGCCAGAACTTTCAAAGGACCTTGCCAAGAGCTTTTGAAAACCCAAGAGTAACTCCTCACCTTGATCACTACTACAAGCACCATATGCTGCCTGACTCCTCCCAATAGCAAGATGCAACTCCAGCCTGCAAAATTATTCCTTGTATGTCAGCTATCATTTATTGGTCTCCATTGGTTTCCTCATGGGAGAAGTCAGATTTACTCATCTGCAGCTTGTGGAGCACCATGAGCCATTTAAAAATTGGCATTACCCTTGCCCCCTTCTGTTCCTCAGATACTCAGGCTTTAGCCTGCAGTTTCATTCTGGAGCCTGCTTAGGATCTTGTGTGTGCACCATCTGCTCCTGGCAACATCCTGCTTTTCATCTGACTGATTCCAAAACCTCTTCTGCTGATGCTTCAGCTTCAGTCAGCTCCTCAGAGTATTCCCCACAAAGAGAGACTCTGGTGCAAGGAACTCTCCACGCTCCTCAGGAGGAAGCATCAAAGCAAACAGACCATTTATTTGTTCTGCTCTTCAGTGCTCCTTTCACACCTCACTAACCTTCAAGTCTCACAGATCCTCTGGCCAGCTTGCTGCTCCTGACCTTTATGCTGTAAGCAAATAGCTCATTAGTCTCCTGTGGTCCATCAGTCCCTGTCGGAATTTAGCCTATTCTCTTCATTTGAATGTGATTTGTTTTCTGAAGGATGTGATTTTATTTCTGGTCATCTGTGCTGACTCTCCCTGGGTCATTCCTGAGCCATTTTCATATAGAGTGCCTTAAGGAGCTGCCAGGTGAATGCTCTTTTAACCTTTCAACTGAAGCTTCTGATTAGATCCCTCTCCTTCACGTTATTTCCTTTTATGACCATAAATTATATTCTGGTAGGGGAAAAAACATCCCAACCCAACTATCACAACATTTAATCTGAGCACTCTTTATTGCAGTGTCTCTTGAAGCACTGTGTGCTGCTCAGGTTTTTGCAAATAATTGCTGCTGCTAGCTCCCTAAATAGTTACTTCAGTAAGAAATCCCTTATGGAGATACTCAGCCATTCCCACCCCTTTCATTAGCCATAACACTTCATTAGAGTCCTTAATAAATGGTAACCTGGACTAGCAATTTACTCCTCTGTACATTTGAGTTTTACAATTCAGTACAAAATGAAGACTTCAAGCCCTCAGAAATGTTGGTGTGAGCAAACAAGAGGCATGAAGGAGATTTTCAGCTCACAGCTGCACTGCCCTGCTCAGCTCAGGGATCATGCTGCAGGACAAGGAATTCTTGTTTTGCAGTTGAATGAGGCAAGGGCCCAGGGCTCTGCACCCTTCAGAGACACCTCCTGTTAGTCTGACTCAAAGGAAACAGCATTTTGGAAGAGTGATTATGCTCTTCCTTGCCAGCTTTGTCTGCAGTCAATGAGCACTGAGGGCATCTGGCAGCGAGTCCCCACATGTAAAGCATGAGTTATGCTCACCAGGGTTGCACCAACAACTACTGCAAAGTTCTGTTCTGCTCTGATGAAAAAGCACTTGCAGGAATTTCCTCCATTCACCTAATTCCACCCAGTCAAGGAAAATCTCTACCTGGGTCATTAAAAAGATGGAAATCCAGCTGTGCTACAACCCACCTGCAAGTGCAAGGGAAGGTTTCTAACCAGAGATTTTTCAGAGCAGGGAGGTCTCAATTCCTGCCACTCAACCCCTACTGGAATGACATCACAGAATCCTAGAATGGCTCAGGCTGGAAGTGACAGCAGAGATGATCTCCTTCAACCTCCCCACCATGGGCAGGGACACCTCTCAACTAGACTGGGTTGCCCAAGGCCTCATCCAACCTGGTCTTGAACACCCCCAAAGCAGAGTCATCCACAGCCTCCTTGGGCAGCCTGTTCCAGAGTCTCACCAGCTTCACACTGAAGAACTTCTTCCTCAGCTCCAGTCTAACCCTGCTCTGCCTCAGCTTCAAACCATTCCCCTTGCTCTGTTTCTAGACACTTTTATGAAAAGTCCCTCTGCAGCCTTCCTGTAGGATCCCTTCAGGTATTGGNGCACAGGTTGCCCAGGGAGGTTGTGGCTGCTCCCTCCCTGGAGGTGTTCAAGGCCAGGTTGGTGGAGGCCTTGAGTGACCTGTACTAGTGGGAGGTGTCCCTGCCTATGGCAGGGGGTTGGGACTGGATGATCCTTGAGGTCCCTTCCAACTTTACCATTCTATGATTCTAATGTCCCATCTAAACCTCCCCTGGCATTCTGAAACTTTTGAGAAGAGGCTCTCTGGTTACTTTGATCAACCCAGCAGCAAACCCAGGCCATGAGCAGTTCTTACCAACTAAGAGGCCTCCATTTGAGCCTCCATTAATAGTCAGCTTCTTTGGGGATGTGTAGCCTTCCTTGATGAGGTATTTGGCAGCACACTGGAAGTCATCAAAGCAATTTTGCTTGTTGGCCAAGATACCACCTAGCAGACAAATAAAACAAATCAGTTGATGCCATCAAATCCATCTGATACCCATCTCTTCAAGACAACTACTGCAAAACTAACCTGGGAACAATTCCAGTTCCATGAACCATTTAATAATTGATGTGGGGCTCAGAAAGACAGCAAAACTGAAAGATTCTTCCAACACAGAGAGGGAATATGATGGTTCTGTCAATAACTATAAAGCTTTCAGAAGCTTTGAATAATACATACCTGACACCACGGAGTGAGTGCCAGGTTCCTAACCAGTAAAATTAGAGCTAAAAGCTTTGCATTGCAAAAGACACACAGAATGACCACATCCAATCCACTGGAGGTTTGCTCTAATTGGACTTTTAACAGCACTAAACTCAGTGACAGCCTCTTAAGGCAACAAAGTTTCAGCTTCTAAAACCAGCTGTATAAAAGAAGCACTTTAATATCCTAGAGGTAGAATGTGTGGCTGGCAATTCTGTCCTCTTGTTTGTTTCCACAGCTATATATCCATCTGATATGGGCAAAAGAGTTGCATCTTGGTTGGAAATTTTATTAATTGTCAATATGGAAACATTTAAGAAGCTACCATTCTGTTAAATACAATTCCTGATGTCATTTAGAGGTATGAAGAATAAATGATGACTGAAAAATTAGGCCCAGGTAACATCAGTGGTTAAGACTTTCAGTTCTCCACACACAAAAAAATGTGGGGATAGGGAAGGAAAAGCTTTGGGCTATAATCTTTCAGCTATTTGAGCAGAAGAATATCAACCCAAAGGAGTCACAGTTGTTCAAATCTTCCCACTTTAGATGCTAGTTTGGCAGGAGACTAAAACTGGCTTCTGCCCCAAGGTTAAGACCTGGTATGTTCTTTCTCAGGCAACTCAATGCAAGTAAGAAATGGGAACTAGGAAGTAAATCTTCACATTTCTCTAGCAAAGGTTGTGGTCTAGTCAGGTAAGAGTGGCTCAGAAGTGGAGTTTCAGTTCCATCCATTTTGTTTAAAAGCTGGATCTTTATGCTCAAATAATTGCCTAAGGTTTCCACTTTGATCCAGGAATCCCCAGGGCAGTTAACACTAACCTAGAATAAGAGAGATGAGCTCTGAGCAGGAGGTGTCTCCTTCTACACTCTGTCTACACTGGATGCTTCTTTTCTATGATCCAAAATATTGCTAACTCTGGCACTGGTTCATGCAGATCTTGTAGAACTGGGAGCAGTCTGTCCTCTCATTTTCCTTTGTTAACAAACACCATCCTCACACTAACAAGACCACTGAAGATGAGCACACTGGGACCACAAAAAGTCTTCAAATGTGTGGCAGGAAAGGAGAAATAAATCTCATTCTTTGCTCCAAGTTGTGGTCTGGTGTAAGCTCAGAATCCTAGTCACACAAGTCAGTCTAAGCAAGCAGATTTCTGCTCTGCTCCTGGAATAACCACAGATGTTAGTGTGGAACTGCAGTAACAGGCTGGGGTCAAAATCATGCAGGAAATAGGTGGACCAAAGAAGCATTATGGTATTAAGATAAATTTTATTAAGACCTATTACAAACCAATTGTCAAGTTAAAATTAATGAAGGATGCTTGGTCTTTAGCAATAATATCCTGTTATCTGCAAGCATATAGAGCTTCTATTTATGAAACTATTACATATTTAACTCAATTGTGAGGAAATGACCCAGCCAGAAAAGTTACCGCAGATGAAACAGCAAAAGCAAGATGTAATGATCCAGGAATATAGTTTTGTCTGATACAAAGTTATTTTGGGTTGCTCCCATGGCAGATTGCTGCACCATAAACACCATCATTTTGGTGCATTTGCCTTGCTGGCATCTCCAGCAGCTTATCCCCCAGATTCCTGGGACAGGAGTAAGGCAGCACCATTAAATAATGCTGGGTGTGTTACAGACATGAGCAGGGCTTTTCCCAGCTTCTTCCTCTGGTGAATGTTACAGACATGAGCAGGGCTTTTCCCAGCTTCTTCCTCTGGTGAAAGGATGTAGGAGATTCCAAACAGAAAGGTAAGCAGATGAAGAAAATCAAAGGATTAAGGCAAGGATTGCATGGGAAAGACATGCACAGGTACTAGGGCAAGACAGGTAATGAGGACAAGAGATTGAGAGGATTTTGTAAGGGTGGGACTTGCCTTCCCTGCAGACAGAAGTCAGCTTTAAAGAGATAAAATGGTTAAGTGCTTGCCCAGAAGATGCTGAACTCCCTAAGAGAGTGTGGAGGGGAGGCCTGGCCCTGCACTCGTGGAGCTGATTGTTTCTATGTGCACTTCACTCACATTCACTGACTACGACAGAAGGGTCTAGTCACAAACTGTGCAGAAGCAACCTGGAGGAGTCACACTCAACTCAAAACTTCACATCTTCTGTAAGGCTCTGGAAATGTTTTTTTGTGTGTGTTTTGTGATATCAAGGGAGTATGAACAGTGCTTGGGGATCTAGAATTGTGGGGCCATGTGCACCTGCAAATAATAAAACTGAAAAAGCAATAGAGACAGACACTGTTTTGATAATCAGCTCAAGATAAATAGCTACATTTGCAAATCCTCTGAGGAACTGGAGCTCACTTTAAAAAAAAACATCAATAATTTTCTTGGAAAGAAAACACTGTGTTTGTGCAAACCTCTTTTTGAGCAGGCTGCAAAACTGAAGTAACCCAATGAAAGCCATCAGAGAACCCCTGGACAATGCACAGACCTCAGGCATGAGCAAGGAAAACATTGACTTTTCTGCAGGGTCAAGGCAAAAGGAGATACAAGAGGGAGCAAAGAGAAAATGTTGTGCTTGTCCTTGCTAAGCCTGCAAGTTTGCTGCTCTGCTTGGCCTGATTTACCTTTGTGCCAGGTCTCTCCATATTCACCTCCTCCCCTGATGTTGGCCACTGCCAGGACACCCCCCAGGTGTCGCACGAAAATGAGCCTTGAGACACTGAAAAAGGCAAACAGGTAGAGGGTTAGCTCTCCCCACACCAAGGACAAGTGGGGAATGAAGTCCCTTTTAGTGACAAACCTGAGCAGCCAGCCTTTTTCCAGTGCTGGTCCATTCTTCTTCCCTTAGCTCTGCACTGCAGAGGAGAGTGGCCAATGGCTCTGGCTAACAGAAGAGTGGTTCTGGCTAAGGGAAGACTCTCCCCGGGACATGTCACATCTTTATTTTATTAGCTTCAAAGCCTTCAATGTGGGGCCTGGAGCTATGCAGTTCTACTGGATCCCCAGAGCTTTCTGAACTGCTCCTCTATCAAGGGTCCTCCACTTTTTCAGAGAGGAAAGGAGGTCTCAGCCCAAATGAAGAAAGGAAAGAATTAAGGCTTGAGATCACCACCTCATCTTGGTTTATTCCCAACTCTTTTCAGCTTCTGTTTAATGCACTTTCTTTTTGGGATCCTTCTAAAACTACATTTGCAAAGAGAAACTCTGTTCCTACTGCTGTTTTGTGCCAGGCCCTGCAGTCAGGTTCTGGCCAATCCCCTTATTTATTTTCCATTTGCATTGCTAAATGCAAAACAAATAGTTAAAAAAAATAGAAAAATAAATTCCAAGTTCTGCCTTCTTGAAAAGCTAAAGCAGCATAATTTTAAATGCCAAAGCACCAAAGCCATTAAGCTATCTTTTTCAGAGGAACTGAAGCAATTTCTATTTAACCATTAAGAAGAGAAATAGATCTCTGATCTGTCAAGGCAGTAGCTTAACAAAGCAGAATCTGAGGATAACAAACCACACAAAACACCAAGCAGGCCAATAAAATATTGAAATTTCATCCCAACAAGTCTTTTGTTTTTTTTCCTTCTCTTTCTCCCTCCAGTAGGTTTAAATGTCATGTTTATTGAAATCTTTGCTCACAGAAAAGAGCACTGACTGCAGAAATGAATCCTATTTGACCACAAGGGCAAAGACTGGGAGTTTTCACCTGTTAGTCCTTCTTATCTCCTCCTTGCTGCTTATCAGAAAGGTCTTGGAAGTCAGCATAGGGATGCAGTATTAAACCAGAACGAGGTGAGAAGCAAGAATACTTCACAGCATGGCTGCTCTGCTGCTGACAGAGAAATGCAGGCTGCTGCACTGCTGATGGGGAAAATAAAACCCCAGGCACTGGGATTTGGTTTTCTGTGGAGCAAGAGGTAGTGGTAACAAAGGACCAGACTAATCTTGTCCTCTGCACCCCTGGCTGACCTTTCTGTAAGCTTACAGCCTCTCCCTCCACTCTTTCTTTGCTGAGAGGGTTGGTACGAGCTGGTCCTGCAGCAGTGAGCTGCAATTTCACCACCAGCTGCATTCCAAGATGCAGGAGAAATTGCCTCTCCTGTACCCAAGGCACAGACAGGACCATGAAGGGAAACACAATGGTCCCTGCAGGGTAATTAGCTGAATGTGATTAGTGCTGGGGCTGTGTGATGGCATTTCCCCAGCAGCTCTGCCAAGCCACTGGTGTCAGCTCCATCAGCTTTCACTTGCACTCCATGCAGGCTGTGTAATTAATGACAGTGCTCTAGTGGGCAACACACTCCAAAGGCTACCAAATGGAGCTCTTCAGTCCAGAGGAGCATATAAAAATGCAAGCTTGCATTCCAAAATAAACCACCACTGTAACTGGCTTAATGACTTTGGCCTATCATTGTCACAGCATTTCTGGATCCTCCAACCTACTGGTTTGGGTCTGTTGCTTCTAGTGAAAAAGGATTTCTTTTTTTTGTGTGTCTGTGTGTGTGTGTGTTGGGAAGAGAAATGAAATGAAAAGCAGCATCACTTTCTGCATTAAGCAGAAATAAGCTCCCCAAGCAGTGAGCTGATCCATCTTAAGGAGTTCAAAATTTGGCTTGGAGGAACACAGGACAGAGACAAACCACTGGCAAGGAGAGGATGAAGGGCTTGGGGAGAAGCTGCAAGAGCCTGAAGCTCCAAAATAAACCACACTGTAACTGGCTTAATGACTTTGGCCTATCATTGTCACAGCATTTCTGGATCCTCCAACCTACTGGTTTGGGTCTGTTGCTTCTAGTGAAAAAGGATTTCTTTTTTTTGTGTGTCTGTGTGTGTGTGTGTTGGGAAGAGAAATGAAATGAGAAGCAGCATCACTTTCTGCATTAAGCAGAAATAAGCTCCCCAAGCAGGGAGTTGGTCCATCTTAAGGAGTTCAAAATAGTGGCTTTGAGGAACACAGGACAGAGAAAAACCACTGAGGAGGGGGNAAACCACTGGGAAGGAGAGGATGAAGGGCTTGGGGAAAAGCTGCAAGAGCCTGAAGCTCAAATGGAAGATCAGGAATATTTTATACCCTTGTTTGGTTTGCTTGCTTGCTTCTTGTGGGGGGAGTTCTGTGTGCTTGGTTATTTGGTTTTAGCTTGGCTGTTTTTTCTGTTTGATTGTTTGTGTGTTTTTTGTGTGTTTTGTTTTGCTTTTTTTACTGTTTGGCTGGGGAGGTTTTGTGTTGGTTTTGTGTGTGTTTGCTTTTTTAGTCCCCAAGGGAATCGTGGCTGCCATTTCCACAGCCTCAGGAGCAGGTGAATGATGTGGAAAGGCTCAGTCTTGACTATCTCTGTTGTCACCTACACAACAAAAATGACTAAATGGTGGTGTTGGGCTGGGGCTGGAGCAGTACTTGGACCTGGGAACTCCTTGTGGAATACTGCACTAGGTAGCAACAGGGATGCAGTCAAACATTACTTGAATCTGCCAGGTGAGCAGGGAAGATTCTGCTTTTCTGGCATAAATCCTCTGCCATAATTTCCTTGCCTACCTGCTTTTGGAACACACTTCCTCACTGAGCAACAATTCTCAGGTTATTAACCATAAAGATGCATTTGAAGGCTTTGTTTTTTCTTATTTTTCTTCCAGAAGGGCTGGAATGATACTACAGAAGAGACTGAGGAGGAGGAGGAGTGGCTGATTGTGGTTGATTGACATTGTCAGTGGGATAAAGCACCTTGATCAGGAGCTGATAGTTCTCTCTGCATTTATTTTTCAGACACTATTACAGATTTCTATTCTTATTTCATTTCATAGGCTTCAGGAAGACACAGGTCACTTCTCCCACCTCCTGCTTTCCTCTCTTCTGACTGTCACCTGCACTCTCTTGCTGCTGTTTGCTGGACTCCTACAAGAGTCAGTTCTTAACTTGTCAAATCACAGAATGTCAGAGGTTGGAAGGGACTTCCAGAGACAAAAGGGCAGAAACCCATCAACTCTGTTATGTTTGAATCATTTTCTGCCACTCTTGTGGTGTACATCAGCTTAGAAAAGGCTCCAGCAAGCAGCCAGCTCAATGGATGGGAGGCAGGAGGAGGCACTTTGAGATATCTTCTCCTTTTTGCCAGCAGCCAGCTCTGCAGCATGTGAAATTTTACCTTATTTACTTCACAAAAAGAAAACATGGTTAAGTTTTATCACAGTTTTCAGCATCTACAATAAACTGTAATAAATGAATGCCTGAGCCTAATCTAAAAAGGGATTTAAAACCTATTCTGATCATGTAATTGTGTCTCTCTCAAATAAAAAAAAAACACACAGGAAATTAAAAATGTAGCTTTACAAGGCAGATAAAAAAGCTTTCAGATAATCAACAGAACACAAGATGAAAAGCCCATTGTTAGACAAGATATTTGCCAGGAAGGATGAGGAACTGTAAATGCCATTTAGAAATCCAATCAACAGTGACCTGGAAAAGCATTACAAAGGATCTTGAAATGTGCTGACTCTAGAGCAAGGCTGGGAGCACCTAAACTTAATAGGATTGTTTTGTAATAGATGAGTTTTGTGCTGGGGAGCTGCTCTCCTAACAGCTGAGAAACTGCTCTCCATTCAGTCCTCTGCGTTTCTCTTTTCCCCTGCCTCACCTAGGAGGAGTATTTTTCACTTATTGCAGACCACCACTGCCTCTTGGTAAGTCTATTCAGATTCCCTTGCTGAAGAAAAGCCTTTTCTTCATAGAGATCATCTACTTAATCAAGCTGATGGCTTCTGAGGGCTGCAAAGCTTGTTTGGCACACAGCATGTTTGGTTTACAATGCTTTGCATATGCAGAGGCTGTATTATGTGCACCTCA
This sequence comes from Ramphastos sulfuratus, assembly GCA_013399055.1. NCBI lineage: Eukaryota > Metazoa > Chordata > Aves > Piciformes > Ramphastidae > Ramphastos > Ramphastos sulfuratus. The sequence continues at coordinate 13,441 of WBNM01008963.1, read as the reverse complement.
GGACAGAGTCACCTTTCTTCTGCCCCCATCATAGGGGACCACAGCAGGATTCTGCTTCTGATGTAACCTCCTCTCAAGTGTAAGATGGAAATACAGCCAAATGTTAAGGATTTACAGTCATTTAAAAACAAGTATTTTATTTTCTGGGCATAGGTAGCTGTGGAACTTGGAAAAAAAGAAAGCTTCTTATGTTATTAGCTCAATAAAGGACTCAAATCCTTGTTTAATGTATGTCCATATGCTCTTCTGCAGAGCCCAGTGAGAGGAGGAAGAGGTTATGGTGTAATCCAAAGAAGAGTGCAGCATCTCCTTGCTCTGCCATAGATTTCTTCTGCGATCCTAGGCAAATCCCTTCAATGTAGAACTAACAAAGCAAACAAATGCCTGGACACCCATGTGCAGTCCTTATGGCCCCCACCTTGCTTCTCAGGGACCTGAAATGCATCACTTTCTCAGATCTATAGCCCACTCTGCCCTCAGTCTGTGAGGGTTGTTAGTACTAGATGCTTCAGGAGGTTTAAATCATCCTGCTTACCTGTAGCTTGGTGTAATTGATATGTTGAAGCCTCCATATCCATACAAGAAGGCAGGATGAGAACCATCCAGTTTAATTCCTTTCTTGTGAATAATAAACATTGGGATCTTAGTACCATCTTTGCTAGGGTAGAAAACCTAGGGCAAGAGAAAAAGAGAACTGAAATGCTGGTCTTAACTCTCCACAACTGCTGTTAATAATCTGAGGTGATCACTTCCCCTTGTGCCCAGGTCAGGTTCAGTAATGGCCATCACCAGCTCTGCAGAATGTAAGAAAATGAGACAAAGGGTCTGAGAGAATCATTTCTGTGTGTTACCAATCAATTCTACAGACAAGGAAGTTAAGGAAATGCTGCAAACCCAACACAACTCCGTGCAAGGGAAGGCTGGTGGTGTGGAAACACAAGAACTGCATGGGCCATCCTATTTTTAGAGATACAGCTGAACCTCCACAGTAACATGAACCTGTTGCAAGATGTTTATTCTGAGCACTGCCTGTAATGTGAAGCATGGAAATCCACATGTCTTGTGAAAAACAAAATAATCACATTTAATTTTAGTTAAATCAGTGCTAATGGAACCAGAGAAATACCAAATGAAACCACACTGACCTCCAAAGGCTTCATCAAAAGCTGGAGATATCATTCCAGTATTTTGCAGTTCATAGATTCATAGAATGGTTTAGGTTGGGAGTATCTTAAAATATCATCTAGTTCCAGCCCCCTTGCCATGGGCAGAGACATCCTCTACTAGGTCAGGTTGCTCAGAGCCTTGTCCAGCCTGTCTGTGACTATCTCCAGGGATGAGGCCTCAACCTGTGCAACCTCCTTGGGCAACCTGTTGCAGTGTTCCAGCACCCTCATGGTGCAGAACTTGTTCCTAACATCCAAACTGAATTTCCTCTTCTCTAATTTCAGACCACTGCCCCTCGTCCTGTCACTTTGCAAACAGTCCCTCTGCAGAACTCACTGCAGCAGAATATGAAGGATTTTCATTTAAGTATTTAGCTGAACTCTATAAACAAGTGAAACATCTGATGGACAGGAACTGCTGAGGAGCTGCAAAAGGTTCCTCTCTAAAATGCCATCCTTCAGCTCCTGCTCTTGCTGGCACACCAAGTGAGCACCTTGCCCTCCTACACCTCCAGCTGATGCTGGCCAGACCTTTCTTGATGATTCGAGGATGCCATTAGGTTTACTGCTCCTTTCTGATCAAGAGGCCCTTTTGGTTGTAGTTGTTTTAAAAACAACCCCCTGAAAACTGACTTCAGTAGGGCTTTTTAGAAGGGTTTGTAATGATAGGACATGGGACAGTGGTTTGAAAGTGGAGTAGGGGAGATTTAAGTTGGACATCAGAGGAAGATCTGCACAGAGTGGTGAAACACTGCAGCAGGCTGCTCAGGGATGTGGCTGAACCCCCATCCCTGGAGACATTCAAGACCAGACTTGATGTGGCCCTGGGCAGCCTGCTCTAGCTGGAGGTGTCCCTGCTGCCTGCAGGGGGGGTGGACAAGATGACCTGGGAGGGTGCCTTCCAACCCAGCGCATTCTGTGACTGTTACCATCACCAGTTAAGATTCAATAACGAACCACTAAGTGAAAGCTCCACACATGCATGTCCAGATGGAATGTGCAGTGTAAGAGCTTCCACTCCTATCTTTGCTAAAATAACAACTACCTCTCCCTCCAGGATGAGCAAACATGGTGCCTTCCAACCCAGCGCATTCTGTGACACAGAGATAGGTGAAGCTATTTAAGCTCCTCCAAAGAAGGCCACTTTCAACAACTGATTCATCTCACCTTTAAGCTAGGGGATGCCTCTGCAGCAAGCCCATGTAACCAATAAAGGGCTGCAGTTCTTTCTCAAAGATTAAGGTAAACTGGAAAGGGCAAGCCCTAAAAAGAACTTCCCAAGGTGGTGTTTGATGCCTAATTTTAGAAGCTGTCAGCTTTTACAGCAGTAAATGCTCATAAAAGGGTGCTACTGTCTACTGCTTTATCAGACAGGAGTGATCCATTTGTACTGGTCCTGTTCTACTGCTCATTGCTCAAATAATTTTAAACAGACTCATGCCACTATTGCCTTCAGCACATGGAAGAAGAGGACAAAGATTTGGGAGGGAAAGGGATGGAGAACAATGCTTCACACACATGATTCTGAATGCTGAAACCCACCATTCAGGGAGGCACAGCCTAGGAATAACTATTTTCAGCCTCTAGGAATGCAGCAGCAGAGCTGTGTGGTTAACAGGGCCCACTCCTGCTGCCTGCAGGGAGCTGATCTGGGAGCAGCACAGCAGCCCTGCAGGAGCTGTAGCTGACTCTGTCTCACACTGCTGTCTCTATCTGTCACATGGCAGAGCCAGAAAGAATCACTTCAATTCAGATGCCAGAACCTGAGGCACAATTTTATAGCTCCCATTCCTCTTCTTAGGACCCAGGGAGAAAGCAAGACTGTTCACAGATTTACTCATTGCTAGGAGCCACATGAAGGTTAGGCTGCCCAAGCTATGCAAACAGTCTCAGTCACTCCTCTTCAGTGCACACAGATGTATTATTCTTAGAAAGTTCCTAGTGCTGCTAAAAATGTCTCTCTCAAGCTCTCTTTCAAGATTAGGTAGCACATACCAGAGATAGCAACTCTTTGCCATGTGTGCCTGATCAAAAGCAGGTAAGGCTTACACTTGCCATTAGACTGACATCCACTGAGGGAGAAACGTTGAAGAACTTTACAAAGAGCAACTAAAAAGGCATAGAAATCATGCTGGAGTGCTGATTAAAAAGGCATGTGCAGTGATTTAGGTTTAATTACACCAAGACAATGCCTTTGTGAGCTTTGTTCCAATGTCTTTTACTGAAGCAATTCCTCTGAGTTTGAAACAAAACCGGGATGGAGCAGTCGTGAAATTTAGCAACTGTTTCTGCTTCCAGGCAAGAAGGATGAGAGGAAATGGCCTTGAGCTGCACCAGGGGAGGTTTAGGTTGGATACCAGAGCAACTTTTTCCCTGAAAGCAAGTTCTTCACAGTGAGAGTGGTAAAATACTGGAACATGTTGCCCAGGGATGTGTCCCTAGGGACATTTCAGACCAGACTTGATGTGGCCCTGGGCAGCCCATGCTAGCTGGAGGTGTCTCTGCTGACTGCAGAATGGATGGACAAGATGACTTTTGAGGGTCCCTTACAACCCAGTGCAATCTGTTAATCTGCAAAAGGGTTCTCAAGGGCTGGAACAGACTCCCCAGAAAGTTGATTGAATCCTCATCCCTGGAGGTGTTTGAAAGAGGCAGAGATGTGGTGCTGAGGGATGTGGTTTAGCACCACAGTGCTGAGCTAGATAATGGTTGGACTTTGATGATCTTGAAGGTCTTTTCCAACTGAAACAATTCTATGATTCTAAAAGTCTTCTTGCAAGGCTGCTGCAATTCCACTGCCACATAGTTGGAAGCATCACTAGAGATGCTCAACGTCCCTCTAAGTCCCAGCACCCACAGGCAAAAAGGCATGGCTGTGTTGAGTGGCCTCTAAAAGGGAACAACTACTCCAGGTTTTATTTCCTGGAACTTCTATCAGGCCTCCACTTTCAAATAAAATATTTCCTTCATGAAGTGCAAGATGAAGATTTCTCAGCACAGTTAGAGTAGCATTTCTGTTTTGAGATCTGGGGAGGAAAAGCGTAAGGGATTCGTAGTGAATCACCCAACCTCACACAGGTTTACCAAGCAAATGCTATGCTAGAGGCCCACCACTGGAAAAATCCAACACAGCTCTCTCTGACAGAGGACTGGAAGAGTAAACTTCAGGGAGTAACCCCTGGAGAAAGCTTTCTTACACATCAAGGAGCTGAAACGTGAATTCCGGTACAAAGACAATGGTGCCTGAGGTTGAACAATGCTATGGCAACACTGACAAGTCCTCAGAGCTGCTGCTCAGGGCTTCAGAAAGGCAAGCCACAAAGACCCTACCCTCACAGCAGCAAGTCTCAACATCTTGGCACTGGCAGGCAGGGAGAAACCTTCTCCTTGAGATGCTAGGGCAGAGGAAATCTCATCAACTCCAAGAGTATCATGCAATCCTTCCACACCCCCTCCCCACAGCCCATTCAATCCCTCATTGCCTCCAACCTCACAAGACCCTGATACTAGCCTGGGGCTGAAGGCTGCACAGCACACAACAAGCAAAATGCTTTAATTACTGCAGCAGGGGCATGGAGCCAAGCGGAAGACCACCAACAGCCACCAACTAGGGCCACCTGCAAAAGCAGCTCTTGCTGACCACCAGGTTCTGTACTCCTGTGTCAAGAAGAAGCCAGGAGCAATCAAGAACTCTCACTAGCACACAGCAAAGCCATGGGATCTGAGGTTTCCTTTCTGCAGAGGGGAATCCTCATCAATCTTCTTTAAGCCTCTTAAATTAGCTTCAAAGCAATTCTGTGTGGGTTGCAAAGCTGCTTAATAGAGAACTGGACAGGGGCCAAAGTAACTCCAATTCATGCAGGTAAAACCCAGCAAGAAGAACATCCACCAGGGCCATCTGCACAAGCACCATGGAAATAAGCAGGAAGCCTTTTAGGAGAAATTGCTTCACCACCCACTGGGACAAAAAGCAGCCTCATGCTGACAGAGGCAGAGTGCCAGGAGATGGTCTTGTAGAAGAAATGCCTCTTTACGAACTTCAGCTGCCTAGCTGCAAATGACTGCAGGGAGGTATCTCGCAGGGTGGTGGGAGAAGGGAGGGGGGAGGCAAGAAGAAAACAGAGCTGAATGCTCAGAAAGCCTCCAAGACCATGGCAGAAACTGCTATTTCCTGGGGAGAAAGTGAACTGCTGCCTGCCTGCCTTCTCCCTGGGAAAAAGCATCCTTTCAAAATGCCCAGATATTTAGTGGGTTTTTTTTAATTGCTTCTGGAGAGGGTGGACAAAAGAGAAGTCTCCTGGAGGCTCCCACTCATGTCTGTTCCACTTGTCCAAGTTCACAACTGCATCTCTGGGCGCTTATCAGAACTCTTTGGTGTTTAATTTGTCCTTTCTCTGCAGTATGGTCATTGGTCACAGCTCTGATTTTAATCCATGGCATTTCACATTGTGTTTTAAGAAATTCTCAGGGAAAAAAAAAAAATGGAGCCTAGGACAAACTTGAGATCAAGTATGCCAAATCAGATCTCCATTCACTAGAAAAGTGAAAACCAAAGCACTGTGAGTTCAAACAAATGTCCTACAGAGTAAGGCATAAGAATATTTCCCAGTGAGTTTCAGTTCTAAGCAATCACTTCTCTCACAGCCTTAAAACAAATGAACATTTCTTTGTAATATCTTGAGAGTGAAGGTTCTACAAAATAACATTTTAAGAAGCTCTTAGTTCCCTGCAGAAAAATAACCAATCTAATATTAAAGGCTCCAAAGCCGCAGCTCTGATCCAAAAGAACACAGAGCCTGGCACTGGGTATTATCCCCCCCACACTCTGTGCTCTGTATTGTGTTAATCCTTCCTCAGTGCTCTCTGCATCCCTCCATCCCAAACCACATGGCCATTGTTCTGCATTCTGTTGAACAAAAGCTCCTCAGCTGTGCCAGAAGGGGACAAATCAACCCCCCCACATCTGGCCACTAAAACAGGGTTTGAACTGGATGGGTGCAGGCAGCAATGCAAAGTCCTGGAAGTTCATCTTCTTACTTGGAATTGAGAGATCTGTTTTCTGCTTGGGATGCCCAGGGACTATTACTGTTTGTGAGAAATGCTGGTCTGAATTATCTGAAGTGCATTGGATGGGACTGCTTAAAAGTAACGGGTGGAGAGCCAACTGCCACTCCTCTGCTCAGGCATAAGGATTTCAAAGCTCAAGAGCAGGTAAGGTCATTACANTGTGCTGGGGGCTCCAGAACTGCACACAGGACTGCAGCTGGGGTCTGAGGAGAGCAGAGCAAAGGGGCACAATCCCCTCCCTTGCCCTGCTGGCCATGCTTCTCTTGCTGCAGCCCAGCACACAGCTGCTGTCTGGGCTGCACTTACACTGCATACTTCATTTGATACTCCTCTAGACATGAAGTACTTCATGCTGACAATTTACCCCTTAAAATACAGAGTGGCTGCAAACAGACAGCTTTTCTTACACAGCCTCTTTACTTTCAAGCAATGCAGGACCTTAAGCTGAGGGGACCATGTCTCCAGCCAGTGCTTCTTCACTAACTTACAATTAGAAGAGGTAATGGCAGATTAAAGTGGTGTTTGCAACAACCAGATGCCAAGGGTGTGAGACGCTCAAGTCACACAGGCAAGCAGCCAGCACTGCCACAGTTGTCACTGTGATTTTTGTTGATGTCCTCCAGACAGAGACTGTTGTCTTGCTGCCAAAGCACAGGCAGAGAGCAGAGCTGAGGACTTCAGCCTTCTGCCTAAGAGCTCCCAGGCAAGCAGCTCCAAGCTCCTTTTCCTCCTGCAAGAGGGCTGGTGTCTGCCATGCTGTGTGGCAAGCACCTTGACCAGGTCATTTGTTCACACTCCCTCCTCCCCTCAGTATTTCTTCATTTTCTTCTTTACTGCAATATAGAACCACAAGGAAATGAAAGGAATAAAATGGAAACAAACAACAGCAAGCAACTTGTTTGCCCCAAGTATTAATTCTGCCCTCGCATTCCATGAGATGAAGGCAGGATTCAAACTCCAAATACTGTTAGAGGCAAGAAAAAAAAAATCAGTCCCACTTTGGCTGTGATGGATTCTCAGGAGGGGGGAAGAAAATGATGCCAAAACAACTTAAGTCCTGTGGAGGAAGGGGGAGAATTTTGTCTCTGCTCAGAAGCACTGCAAAAATGCTTTTCTTCTCTGCCATGGGAGTGCTTCTTCTCAACTCAGAGCTACTCAGTTTCTCTCCAGAGATCTATTCATACACACAGAGATAAGGGAAAAAAAGAAGATGATCATCTCTGTAAGTACACTGAACAAAACCAGTGCCAATACTTGCACTGGTGAGCTTACTGCAGCTTTCCCAGGACACTGCTTTCCTCTGCTGCCCTCTGTCCCTTTTCAATGGGAGAATCCAACGGAATGGCAGCATCAGCACTGGGCAGAGTCAGGAATAGCATCAGGCAGGTGCTGCACACAAGTTTCTCCCACAGCTCTGCCAATCAACCTCAGGTCTGACTCATGGTCTCTGAGCTGTGTTTTCCTGAAACAGGGATTAAGCACTGTGCCCAACTGTCTGCTGTGGAGTTCTGCTAGCATTCAGAATGACCAATTTCCTTCTCAGTGACTCCTAACTTAAAATCCAGGCTTGAAGATGGGGGTAAAAAAAAATTGAATTTCTCATGAAAACTACTTAGAGTCACAGAGTGTTAGGGGTTGGAAGGGACCTCTGAAGATCAAGTCCAACCCCTCTGCCAACAGAGGATGACCTAGAGCAGGTCCAGGAACACATCCAGATGGGTCTTGACATTCTCCAGGGAAGGACACTCCACAATGTCTCTGGGCAGCCTGCTCCAGGGCTCTCAGAGTAAAGAATTTCTTCCTCACATTGAGATGGAACTTTCTGGGTTCCAGTTTGTATCCACTGCCCTTTATCCTATCACAGGACACACAGAGCCTGGCCTCTTCTTGACACCCTTCATTAACATCAGTAAGATCCCCTCTCAGTCTTCTCTCTTTCAGACTAAACACTCTCAGCGTTCTCAGCCTATAAAACAAATTTCTGCAAAAGAAAGAGGAGAAAATTCATCCTAGCCTTAAAAAACATTCTCCTTAAGATTTGTCCTTCTTTCATCTCTGCAACAATATCTAAACAGCAGCTGCTTTTAAATCACACCAAGTTGTAAAACCCTGTTGTGTTATGAATGCCATCGTTCTTCTGCCAGAGCTAATCCAAAGCCTGTCTGTCAATAGCAGCCTCTATTTTTGGCTCCTGGCAGATTATTTTAAGGCCAGTACTGGAAGGTATTCAAAGAATGGCAAAAGGAGCCAAACAACATTTTCATTGCTGCAATTTCAACACTTGGGAGGCTGCATATCAGCTGAAAAGTAGGTGAGTTGTGAGCCAGGCAAGAAGGCTGCTTACCCACGGCTGAGTGTCGCTGTGAGGTGTTAACATGGAGAGAGGCACATACCAACCTAGCTGGCAACTTGGTCAAGAGAAAATGAAGGCTTTTTATTTCAAGCAGCAGTTATTTATGCAGCCAACAGCTTATGGCAAGTGCCATTTGTAAGTTCCTGCCAAAGTGTGTTTGCCTCCTGTAAAACTGCCCCCAGGCTCTTTCCTGGAGGAGTCTGACATGGTGATGGATGGAAGCTCGCAGGGAAGCAACCCCAAATCTCAAGAAGCATTTGGCAGGGGAAGTTATGAATGCAACTTAATGTATCATTGAACAAAAGAAGCCAGGGTGAATTTGTCATGTGTGGCAAGCATCTAAGACAGCCTGACTTTTTCCTGAAGGTCACAAAGCCTTTCAAGGGCATGTGCACCAGCTACTGCTCAGCCTGTGGGCTTGCAGGGTGCCACAGAGTCAATCACCTACAGGCATGCTCTTGGCCTGCTGTAAAAGTCAGGTGTGATCAAACAGCTCTCCCTTCAGTGCAAGATAAAATGGCTAATCTGCTCTTTCTCCGGGCTGCTAAGTTAAGAACTTCATCTCAGGTACCACAAAGCAGCTGCTCTACCATAAATACACACAGCGTTGTAAACTTTATCACTAGTCCATGCTCACACTGCACAGCAGCTCTGAAACACTGTGAGTGGATCCAAAAGAGCTAAAGCCAAGCACTGTGGTGTTTTCCAGCTGCCAGTAAGTCAGGTTTCACAGACATGACACCTTCCACTTCAGCTCAGTTCTTCTGCACTCAGTTATGTTCAAAGGCTGCTAAAGAACTCATTAAAGTTTCATGTATGCTGCTATACAAATCTTGGAAGATTGCTACTCTTAGTAGGTGTTTCTCCAGCTAGATGAGGACAAAAAAGGAAGAGCCTTGGCAGAAGAGCTGCCCTTTATTAAGGACAAAGATCAGGGCAGAGTCAGCAACGTTTTTCTTTACTACTTAGCAAATTCTGATGGAAATTGAAACTATGAAATCAGTTCTGCAGTGCTGCTCCTTCTCCTGTCATCAGCAATCTCTGCCTATTCTCAGCATCTCTCTTGCATTCCCTATTTTGAGTTTCTTCTCTGGTTCCCTGAGTTTTGCAGAGGCAATGCAAGGCTTTCACCCAGGCTTTGACAAACTGCCTTCTCCAAGCAGAAGCACCATCAAAGGTCCAAGCAGGACCCCACAAATGCAAAGACAGGCTGAAGCCTGGCAGAAGTGTGCAGCACTGACAGGCTGAGCTACTACACAGGGGAGCAGACAGTCCCAAAGCTGCCCCTGACAAACAGCCTCCTTCACAGCTCAGCTGAGATTCCTCCATGGATTTGAATCATATGGAAAACTCATTTCCAAGATGTTGCCACACAGAGCTTGTTCATAAAGGCAAAGCTGGATGAGTGGTGAGCCAAGAGAGCTCTCTCTGAGCACCTGCCTCAGTGTAACTACACAGGTCACATTTCCCTAGAGCTGGTACTGAGCAGCAGTGAGTGATGAAAAAAACAGACCCACTGGTATTGACTTCCATCCCATCATAGCCAAGCAGTGAAGCTCTAGCAATGATTTACCAAGTGAAGGTCTCCAAGGGCACAGCAACAGCATGCTCCCCCCTGGGAATTATTTGTATTACTCTTCTGCATTACCTTAATATAGCATCTAATGCATTTAAAAGTAAAATGAGATTTGAGTTTTGCAGACATTTATCTCACAGAATTTGATTTACCAGCAGAATATATTGTAAGTTATGGCAAGCCCTTTTCATTACCTGGCTGTTTGTGTTCTGTTAGGATCTGAGTTTGATAGCAGTATTGTACCAAGCTCTTTCCTAAAGAGAATGCTGTTTTCTTTCTCTTTTTCAGCTCATTATGCCCTGATGTTAGCCTGTGGAAGTCCTTTAATGAATTTGAGTGAAGTGGTAAAAAACCCCCAGATTTTCAGTGAGAATATTTCCAGCAAACTGTCCTTTACAACACTCCCATTTCTGTCTGGAGATGCAGAGACAAACACCTGGGGGCTGTTTACAACCACCTCATGCACACTGCCTTTGTGCTTGCAGAGAACCTCAACTGTGTATGTGCCAGAACCACAATTAAAAAGAAGAAATCAAGAAAAATATCTGTATCTCCTGTGGCAGGCTCCATGCCATGCTGTCACACTCTTGTTTAACTTTATCTCCTAGGTCATCTCTCCTTTTCCTAGGCTAAGCTTATTTAAGTTCCACTTTAGGCACTGCATTTTGTTGTACCTCTCTCTATGAAGAAAAATCCTGCATGCTACTTCTAGTCTCCTACACAGAAAGCAATTAAACCACTTTGCAATATTTGCCTGGTGGAAGAAATACATAAATATGGAGAAGCAGCAGCTTGATGCCAAAACAAACATCAAATAATAGAGTAAACATGGGGGAAAATCAGAGAAGATGTTGTTGTAAAATGCAAAATGGTTGAGGACTGAGTCTGCCCCAGTTACATGTAGTGGCATCTCCCAATCTTTCTGACAAGACTTAGTGGAATCCCTTCAGAGCACACTCAGACTTGCAACCCAGGAGCTAAGTGAAGCGCTCACCCTCAGTCAAGTGGAATTCCATTGAGCTCTTGCCTAAGTCACAGAATCACAGAATTAACCAGGATGGAAAAGACCTCCAAGATCATCAACTTCAACCTATCACCTAACACCTTCTAATTAACTAAGCCATGGCACTAAGTGCCTCATGCAGCCTCCTCTTAAATACCTCCAGGNTTGGCCTTCTTGGCCACCTGGGCAAGCCACTGAGTCCAGCAAGGCAGCAGGATTGATGTTTCTTACCTGAACTGTCTGGTAAGCTGAGGGATCAAATCCTTTCACAGTCACTTCTCGGAAAACTGTTGGCTCCAGCTCCTCTTTGGTCAGGTCACAGTGATAGATAATACCTGAAACAGGGTGCAAGCTGTCAGCTTGGGCTATGGTCATTATCAGAAGGATGCTGGTTTAGGAACTGTCATAATGAATGGCAAAAGTAACTCAGCAGGGTGAAAAAGAGCAGCTGCAGACACAGAATACAGAATTTCTAACACATTTATTGTGCTCCAGGAAAGCTGCACAGAGTCATTCTCACTGCCCATATGGAGCCAGGCATCCAAAGTGGGTTAAGCAAAGGGGGAAATCAGCTTTGTGTTCATAAAGTTACACAGCACTGATTGAGAATGATAATGTTGAAAGAAAGAAGTATGAAGTCAATTTTAAAATATCTCATCTAGAGCCACCAGTCTGAGGATAAATAAATCAAGAACTTCACTCAGACCTATCTTTTTTTCTTTATGACAATAAAATTTTGACATTACGATTCCAACAGGCTCCCAGAGAACTGAAAAGGCTGAGCAGCCACTTGAAAGTGTGGCAAACTAGCACAGGTTACCTATGGAAATGAAGATAAGTGACCTCCAAGGGTCATCTAGTCCAACCCCCCTGCAGTCAGCAGGGACATTCTCCACTAGATCAGGTTGCTCAGAGCCTTGTCCAGCCTGACCTTGAATAGCTCCAGGAATGGGGCCTCAACTGCCTCCCAGGGCAACCTGCTGCAGTGTTCCAGCACCCTCATGGTGCAGAACTTGTTCCCAACATCCAATCTCAGCCAGCTCAATGTGCTGGTAACCAGGACAGGAAGGTACCAGATTGGCTCAGCTGACTGCTTCACTAGGCAAGATCAGAACATGCCAGACTGTCCCAGCTTACTGCTCTTGTAATTAAAACAAGAACACTGACTGGGGTTGACATTCCAGTGTGGCTCAGGGGGGTGTCTGCATCACCCCACTGGTTGCTTCTAGTCCACCAGGTGGGACATAAACAAATAACTATGCAGAGCATCAAGCTGGTAAACTAGAGGTAAATGCAAGAGTGTCCTCCAGCTCCTCTCCAGCTGCAACAGCTGCAACGTTGTTTAAAAGTTTGCTGAAAGGAGGAACTGGAAACATTAAACATCACATTTCTGGTTATGTGAACAGTTAAGATAACAGCAGGAAATTCATCACATTTCTTATCTGATAAGCTTGAAAGCTAATTTTGATAACTGGACATAAATCTTCCCAGCAGAACAACCTACCACAAGTATTATACAGCCATGTAGCAGCCTGGCTGTGCTCTAAGCAGAGCTAAAGCACAGCTCTGAGTTCTAAGAACATTCTATTACCATCTTGTGATTCATGACCACTCACAACTGTGGAAGATGAGAAAGATTCTGGAGCCTCTCTCATTTCTCCATATTTGAATCCTGTCCTGTTGTAGCTATTGATTGTGTGGGCCATAAAGAAAGGAGAACAGCAAATACATTTTCTTCTCCTACACTAGCCTGAGAACAGCTCTTTTCCTATTCAAAATCCTGGAGTACTTACTGGTGTGCCACACTGGCATCATGCCATGCCCTGGACAGCTCTGGCACTGCAGGATTGTTTAAAGAGGACTTTTACATCAACCCAACACCACCAAGAGCTGTAAGGATAGGCAGTGAGGGTGCCTTAATGAGTCAATGCAAAGTGAAATCACAAAACTGTCAGAGAAAGAACGTTTGTGACTTTCATTCATGTGATGAAAACCAAATTGTGCACATGAACAGTTGTCTTCAACAGCATTTTTAAACTTTTATCTTGCTGGATGGAGCAAGAGCTGTGAGAGTGCTACAAATTCATCTCTAGTACAAGGCAGTCTTGAGTCATGTCTCACTACAGGTCTCTCAAATATTAGTAGCCATGTTCTTCAGGCTTCCTGGCCCAAGGACTGGGACATTCTGAAGTGCACCACCACTACTTACTGCATGGGGGGAAGCAGTTTTTTCTGCATCTCAGACATACCTAGTAACTGGAGACCAGTGCCAAGTG
>WBNM01008962.1:7884-24138 GCA_013399055.1 Ramphastos sulfuratus | reverse complement strand
GCCAGGTTGGACGAGGCCTTGAGTGACCTGTACTAGCAGGAGGTGTCCCTGCCTATGGCAGGGGGTTGGAACTAGATTATCCTTGAGGTCCCTTCCAACCTTACCATTCTATGATTCTATTATATTTACACTTATGTGACTTATAATGAAGAAGCTTCCATAGTGTATGCCATTATATTAGAAAAGGGAAAAAAATATTCTCCTCCTCCTTCAAAATGATAAATTATCCACTTCTGTTGACGTGTAAACTGGAGATTTTCTGTTATCCAAGGATTTAGGCTTCTTTTTTGTTTTGTTTTGTTTTTTTTTTTTTTGTCTGACTTCAATCCACTTTATTTGTGGCTGTTTTCAAGCAGACAATGAATTTGGGGGAGGGGAGAGGCAGGGGAAAGCTGAAACATTATCTGTTCTTAACAAGATGATAAGCCAAGTCATTCTTGAAGTGTGTCAAGATATATATATATATATATTTTTTTTTTTTAATAATGACTTAAAAATTATTTTGTGTACCAGAGTGATGGTTTCCTGCACTCAGCCCTATTCTGACAATACAGAAATAATGTTTACAATTACCTGGATGATGATTACTTCTGTGAAAAAGAGATCTGTGCATTTTGACTAATATTTTCATTCACTTCTGTCCACCAGAGCTTTCCTTTACAGAAATAATATGAAAACCCATTACTCAACAGTACTTGAATAATAGAAAATGTGTGAGCTGTTTTTTTTTTCCTTTGAGCATGCTGCAGGAACTTAAGAAAAAGCAAAGCGCCCAAGAACTGCATTATGACTTGACATGGTACTTAAATTCACCCTTCTAATAAGCCTAAAATACCACATCAAGGAGAATTTCAAAGACTGCCTTTTTACAAAGTCTGTACAGAACTGTCTTTTTCTCAGTCTCAAAAGCTTTCAAGGGCAGTGAGGCCAGGACATGAACACTGTCTTGTCGACAGAATTCCCATCAAACACAGTGAATAAGAGCAGAGTTTACTATTCAGTTTTCTTTGTTGTTTTGTTTTGTTGGGATTTTTTTGGTGGTTTTTTTTGTTTGTTTGTGGGGGGGGTTTTTGTTGGTTTTTTGGGTTTTTTTGGGGGTGGGTTTGGGTTTTTGGTTTTGGTTTTGGTTTTGGTTTTTTTTTATGAGAGAGATTCAGACAGTTCCTGGTTTGGGTTTCATTTAATTATTTAAGGACTTCCAGTATCTGAAAGGGGCCTATAAGAAGGCTGAGGAGGGACTGTTTACAAGGTCTTGTAATGACAAGACGAGGAGTAATGGGTTTAAACTGGCAGAAGGGAGATTTAAACTGAATGGCAGAAAGTTCTTTCCAGTGAGGGTGGTGAGACACTGTCACAGGTTGCCCAGGGAGGTTGCGGAGCACAGAATCACAGAATGTGATCTTTGGTTTACATGTGATTCTGTGCTCCACAACCTCCCTGGAGGTGTTCAGGGCTAGGTCAGATGAGACCTTGAGATACCTGTTCTAGTGGGAGGTGTCCCTGCCTATGGCAGGGAATTGAAACTAGATGATCCTTGAGGTGCCTTCCAACCTAAACCTTTCTATGGTTACCGTGTTTGATCTTGAGTATTTTTTATTAAACCCCTGCAACAGAATTAAAAATCCACTTAAATACAGTCAGGGGTGATTAGTTTAGTATTAGTGTACTGTGAGAAATGGCTGCACTTTGTTGTTTAGTATTATGCACCCATGATTTTTCAAAAAGACATACTGCTTCATTAACCTTAAGGAAGGGGCTGTATAGTTGGCACCTGTTGTTATCTACAGGCCTGGGGTATACTGATCTGGAAAGATACTACCAAAGAAAAAATCTATATGAAGCTATTAAATTAAAACCAACATCTAAATTGTCATCATCACAAAAGGAAAACAGAAAAGACCATGAAAGCAAATACCTCATTATCAAGATTTAATTAGGGTAATTTTTCAAGAATGTGGCTTTTATACATCCCTGACTCTTCAAATATTTAAAATCAGTGTTGCTAATTTCCTATTGAAAAGACATCTCTACAATAAATGGGCAATAAATTCAACAACAATCTTATAGAGCTCTTTGCCTTTTTCTTTCCCTCACATGGAGGTGGAAGTGCCTAAACTCAGTGAGGCAGTGAAGCAGAAGCAAGTCTTTCTTCTGCACAGCAGGCAGCTGTTGGAGGAGTGAAGCTCAGAGCCCTAATCCAACACATTTTAATGCTAAACTTCATTGAAAACAGGAAGTAGGTCTTGGAATTCTGGAGCTTCTTTCCTTTTTAGATGCAATTCTTGTGTCTGATGAATTAGGGAAAAAAAAAATATATATATATCTATCTAAATTTTTTTTTCTATCTATCTAGTATGATGTTTATGTAACTCTAACCATGACTATTAGTCAAGTCTTTTATATTTCCTTTACTATTAGTAAAGGAAGTATAATACAACTTTGTTAATTAAACCATCTTTTGCAGGTCCTGAGGAGACATGGAGACATTTATTGCAGCAAGATACATCACGAAGATCATCAGAGGGCTGGAGCAGCTCTGCTATGAGGACAGGTTTTGAAAGTTTTGAGATCTCCCCCTTTGCTCTTGTCAGACCCCATCTGGAGTACTGTGTACAATTCCGGAGCCCCCAGCACAGGAAGGACATGGAACTGTTGCAGCTGGTCCAGAGGAGGGCCACAAAGATGATCAGAGGNCTAGTGGGAGGTGTCCCTGCCTATGGCAGGGGGTTGGAACTAGATGATCCTTGAGGTCCCTTCCAACCTTACCATTCTATGGTTCTATGATTGTGTGTCTATATGCTATTGAGATAGTCTGGGTTCACTAGTTGTATTTATTAATTTGTTAGGGTTAAGAATTAATCACAGAAACATTCAGGTTGGAAAAGACCCTCAAGATCACCAAGTCCAACCAATAACCTTACTCTACAAGATAGAATAAAGTACTCTTTGGTGACATAAAAAAAAAATTATCAAAAATTTAAGCTATAAATATGGCATACCTTTAGAAACAGAGTTATAAGATTTATAGCTATATATACATAATTCTATAGAATGATAAATATATGAAATAACTGTAAGTATATAGCTATAATTTTGTATTTATTGCCCATACCTGGATTTCTCTACTTAGGAAAGAAACGTGGCAGAAGAATGAACTTGTAAGATAAAGTTTGGGTTGTTTTCTGTCTGTGGATGTTAAAACAATAATCAAGGAATAATACTTTGGATAAATGAAAACAATTCAACTTGGTGATTTTGAAACTTGCTTTGATTTTAGCATTTAAAATAGTGGTCTCACTCAAGCATAATGAAATACCTAAAGTTTTAAATGTAATCATAGGCTCAAAGTTTCAGAAGTTTTTAGACCCAGAAGGAGATTGCTTCTGCAGAATAAAGTTCAGTCCAAAGTCTCACAACTGAATAGATTATATAAACATTTCTGAATCTTCTTTAGAAGAATGTTTAAAAGAGTTTTTAATCAATATGCCATCAAAAGGAAGACTCCCTACAGCTATCTCACATTCAGGAACGGGCATGTAAACCAAAACATTTTCTTAGCTGATAATATGTGAGGAAATAAAAATTTCAACAGCATCTTGTTTTTCATAATATAAGGGAAAAAATAGATAGACTTTTATTTTAGTTAAATTCAGACCTCTGATCTCAGTAACAAAATTAATGCATTTAAAGTAAGAAGCAATTTTGGCTTTTATATATTTCAAATACTTAAGATGCTAAATGTCACTATAATATTCTTAAAGAAGTAAAATATTCCTGTACTGGAATGCTGCATTTAATTGTTTGTGTGGAATTTATTTGAATCTGAATTTAGCATTCAGAACAAATTCTATTTGTAATTTAATTTTTTTCAGCCATGTGTTGTGCTGGAATTTGGTTTAGATAATTTTGGATGCGCTTAGCTCTAAAAATTGTCTTATTATTTAAATGTAAAAATATGTCTTCTCATACCTTCTCTTTCCCTTTCCCTTCCCCTTCCCTTCCCCTTCCCCTTCCCCTTTCCCTTTCCCTTTCCCTTTCCCTTTCCCTTTCCCCTTCCCATTCCTTTCCCTTCCCTTTCTATTCCCACATAATTGTTGGACAGTGCTGTCATTTTATTTTGTAAAAAGTGTTGGTTTTAATAGTATTAGATTTACAATTCCTCAACAAGAAAAGGAAAAGCAACTTTTCTTTCTTCATTTTACTAAATTACCCATGCATACATTTCTTGTATGTTTATTATAATTCTCATGTATACAACTCTTAAAGACTTTTATATTAAACAATGTCCCCAGAAACAATGCAAGCAGAGCTTTTCAGGCAAATCTCAGACCTGCCTACATGCTTAGCTTTGTTCTATTTTCTTCAGTCTTGTACTATCAAAGCATACCTTCAAATGTCTGTGAAGTGCAGAGTGAATGCATCCCTAAGCCACAGCTGATTTTGCTTTTACCATGTGTAACAACAGCTAAATAGGTGTATCTTCAGGTGCTACTACAGTGACCATCAAGGGAGTTAAAAATGTCACAAAATGATAAGCAACTCTGTTATTTAATATTAATCCTCAATATGAGAAGCTCAAATGAAAATGTTACACATGCAGAAGGCATATCTAAAGATCCCAGGTGGACTAGCAAGAGGAATCCTACTTGAATGGTCCCTGGGGGATCTCTAGGGATTAAGTCCTCTCTTTCACTTGGATAAGGTCTGGTAAAAGGAGCTGACTCCAGTGGAAAATGTCAAGCCTATTGGAGGTCACTTTGTGTTGCAAAGCAGCTGCATAAAAGGAGAGTTAATTCTCAGCTCCCCAGAAGTCATCTACACTTAGTTTTGGAACATAAGCTTCATGCAGCCAAAGGCTAATGATAAAGTTAAGACATTTCCCAGATGAAAAGTAAGGAGAACATGCCAAAAAAAATAGAAAAAGAGTGGGAAAAAAGAAATCTGACTTTGAGGAAGAAGCATTTAGAACTATTTCTATGAAGTCTATGGACTCATCTTTTAGGAACTAGTATCAAGAGCATTAAATGAAACATTTTTTTGGTTCCTTTGCTAGATGGAGAGAAATACACACTTTATTTTCTAAACAAACAATTAAAAAGATTCTTTTTGTTTGGTTTCTTTTTCCAGTGAAATTTGACAGACTGTAATGCCCAAGAATCAGCTGCAAAGCAAAAAATGATCAATACTAACAGCAACACCTAGTCTCCTAGTTGTGTCTTAGAGTATAATGCAGTCTCCATATAAGAGAAAGAGCTGTCAAGACAATTCTCCTCTCTAGCAGTGGAATAAATATATAAATGAGATAAAAGCATTGTAAAAAATAAATTCAGTTCAACAGCCATGCAATTGGTTATTAAAGTCCCACAGTGAATGTAGAATTTGGAAAATTGAAAAGCTAACTGGCTTCCATAAGCTGGCATATAAATGACTTTAAATCATATGGCTATCTTCAAGATTAGTAGGAGATATTTCTTCATGGACAGTTAAAATAATATATGTGTGTGTATATATATGTGTGTGTAAACATATTTATTATTTCTAAAGTGATAAACAGCTGAAACTCATGGTGTGAGTTAATTATGTTTGTTCTCAAGAAAGCAAGTGAAGAGACTGTGGAATGTGAGGAATACAGAAGTCAACTGGTGTGATGGATAGGGAGCAGACAATAGATATGTCTTTAATTAAGAGTATATCCTATTTAAGGCAATGTCAGAACCTGATGCAGACTAAATTAAATTACTATGAAGTAGATTATGATATTGGATACTATTTCTTTATATCCAAGTATACCACTGAAGTGATAAAGGCAAAAATAGATGCCAGTACATATTCTGCAAATCTGAACAATGTCTTTTATGTGGTACATAAAGAGGAGCTGTGGCTCAAATTTCATATCTATGTTATTACTTCTGTTCCTATGCTGCAGCTCTGAACTATGTGTGAACAAATCATGACAAGTTTTCATCATAATTATGAAGAAAAGTCAGTATTTTTTTGAAGTATGGTTCACTTTAGCTTACAACAATGGCTGTCACATGAACTGTACCCTAAGCATACTTGTTTCATTGCACTGTTTTTAAATAGAATGAAGAGTAAATAACTCACAGGAAGACAACAAAAGGAGGATAACTAAACCTCTTTACAATAAATATGTAATAGTTCAAAGATACATTAAAACAGAAAGCTTTTTTAAAAGAAAAAAAAATAATCCCAAACATGAAAGCTTACAACCTATAGTACCCTATTATACACCATGACAAAATTGCTACAGCCTACCTGATTTGGGAGAGTACATTGCACAAATGACTGCAAGGTGACAGCAAAGCTTAAGTTTCTATCTATGAAACCACTGTGGAGCAAAAGTATCTCAGGTTGATTGGACTATTCATTCATCATAACCAGAGAAAGGGATCTTTTCCTGAGGTAATGGTCATGCTAATTTCA
Organism: Ramphastos sulfuratus; assembly: GCA_013399055.1. Classification (NCBI taxonomy): domain Eukaryota; kingdom Metazoa; phylum Chordata; class Aves; order Piciformes; family Ramphastidae; genus Ramphastos; species Ramphastos sulfuratus. The sequence goes on along the minus strand of WBNM01008962.1, from coordinate 17,694 downwards.
CAAGAGCCTGACAGTGAGGATGAACACACTCCAGTGTAACAGCTTTCAGTTTTGTATGATCATAAGAAATCATAGAATCATAGAATGGTAAGGTTGGAAGGGACCTCAAGGATCATCTAGTTCCAACCCCCTGCCATAGGCAGGGACACCTCCCACTAGAACAGGTCACTCAAGGCCTCCTCCAACCTGGCCTTGAACACCTCCAGGGAGGAAGCAGCCACAACCGCCCTGGGCAACCTGTGCCAGTGCCTCACCACCCTCACTGCAAAGAACTTCCTCCTAACATCCAGTTTAAATCTCCCCTCTGCCAGTTTAAACCCATTGCCCCTTGTCCTGTCATTGCAAGACCTTGTCAATAGTCCCTCCCCAGCCTTCCTGTAGACCCCCTTCAGATACTGGAATCCTGAGGAAGAAAATGATTCCAAAGATGTTCCAGGACTTTGTCCAGTACAAGACAGAAGCTCTACTTCCAACATACCAACAGCTCCAAGAAGCATACATTTTAAGGTGAATCTTGTAGAGGAAGGGTTATAGGTTGGACTTGGTGATCCTGAAGGTCTTTTCCAGCCTGGATGTTTCTGTGATTCTGTGATTTTCTGTGAAATTAGGCCAAAAGTAGTGACAAAGTTATTTCCTTTTGTGCCAAAGATGAGATTTTATTAGTGGATATACAGAGTACAGAAAGAACAATTGGATCACAAGACTTAAGACATAAGACTTTAATTTTGTAAAGCAAGAATATCAGTTGGACTTGGTGATCCTGAGGGTCTTTTCCAACCTGAATGTTTCTGTGATTCTGTGACTTTCGGTTCAATATTCATGATAACCCTTGCAGAGCCCTGTGACAGGCAGCAGTGATTGCTACTTTAACCAAGACTTGTCACAGACATTGCTGAGAAGACAAACATGCAATGGAACATTGTAACCATGTGCTGCAGAATCAGTCACTGAAATTCACAAACTATCTTGTGTGTGACTGATTGTGACGGTTTGGGAGTTCCCTGCCCCCCCACACTTTGTAAAATCACCCAGACTAGATTCAGCCGGCTGGAAGTTAAGAGATGAAGCTCTATTTACAGCTTAGCACAATATACAAGCAGATATAGACACAATAGACAGGAAGATTTACAGAAATATACAAGTTAAAGCTAACACAGAAACACAACACCCCTCCCAGAAATCAGAGTCCCCAGGAGGGGCTCCCAACCACCCTTGCACCTTCTCCCCACCTTTATACCTTACCCCAAGGTTCTGGCTTACGCACAAGCTGAGTTTGGAGGATCAGCCAGGGAGGTTAGAAGGGAAGTGGTTAGTTAAATTATTCAGCAGAGAGGAGAAGGTAAGAAGCCAGAGAGACCGAGACTCTCTCCAAGTCCGAGTGTCCCTGCCTATGGCAGGGAGTTGGAACTAGATGATTCTTGAGGTCCCTTCCAACCTTACCATTCTATGATCAGATAACCAATTTTATTCTGTTTTGAAAACTATGGTGCCTGCCTTCAGCTTGGAAAAAAAGTTTGGTATTTGTTTCATTAAGTGAACATTTTTTCCATGTTTATAATATACCAAAGCTATGGGAAAAGATAAAACACTTTATCTGCTCTGGTGACACATTAAAAAGTCAGACTTTCATGGATTCATATAGCTCTAGCTATTTTTAAGTTTGTTCAATAAGATCAAACCAGATTTCATTTGTTTTTAGAAGGCCTTTTCTGAACAACTTATTTTACAGCCTGATTTAACAAAACAGCTTTGCAAAAAAATATTATATATCAGACTGCACATCAGACTAGGAACTTTTATATGCATTTACACAGTAGAAACATTCTTGTAGGTTATATGTGAGGTTATAAGGCAAGATTTGTACTATGACAGTTGGTCTAAAGAGAAAAAGAGAACTTCCAAGCTCCTTGAAACAGATCTCTTTGTGGCAAAATATCTAAGATTTTCTTCAACCAAGATAAACAACATTCAATGGACAGCATTCATCAAAAGAGGAGAAACCAAACAGATAAGAGACTTCAGATCTAATCAGACTTGTTAAATCTGGCCCTTAAACCATCTTGCTTTTCAATGATTTTTTTTTTCTGCCTTAGTCTCTTTGCTCTGTATAAAAATTATTGGGTTTTTTGTAGTTTTCTGCACTGAAATAATTTGAGATACTCTTGCAGAATGTGTTATACATAGGGATGTTTGCTGTGTAGACAAACAGATTTACACATATGTTTCCCATTACTACTGTTGTGCTGGATTTAGCAGTCTCCATAAGAGCAAGCTGAATATATATTCCAGTATCCAGTCACTGACACAGTTCACTTAGAACAGACAGTGGGTTATGAAACAACAAAGCAAGGCAGCCAACAATCAAACAGCAAAGAAGAGAGGGAAATAAAAAAGTAAATTAGAAAAAAAAAAACAGAAAAGAAAAACACAACACAGTAAACAAAACCCACTGTGTATTAAGCAAACGAACCTAAGAACAAAATAAAATAAACTTAAAATAATAAATAAAATTTTTANAAGGTCTCCTCAAAGCCTTCTCTTCTCCAGGCTGCAGAGCCCCAAAATGGTGACTTTCTTTGTGAGAACTGTTACTATTTTAAACAAAGCTCACCCAAATATATCTACAGTGCTGTACAGAATACAAGGCAGAGAAGGAGATAACCTTTTTCTGCCCATTCTTCTTCACAGAATACTGGAAAGATAACGTGGCTTAGATATTTCTCATCTTTTACCCTTATTCTCCTACAGATTTTACTTTTGGGCCATATGAAGCTGCCTCAGTGTACCAGAAGACCCCCTTTCCAAAGTGGCTTCTCTGTTCTTCTACTGCTCAAGCAGTTTACATCATCAGGAAGACAAGATGGAACTGCTTGAGCAGTACAAGCACTGCTCTACCTTTCCTGGAAGACTCTACATGAGCTCTCAAACTTTGCCCACAAAACAATTCACCAGTTTTAAGGCTATGAAACATAATCACAAAGAGGGTAGTTTCAACCTGTTAACTGACCTGGAATACTTGGGGAGATTTTGCATAGCATAGCTGCTTATCTGATCCAGAGAGATGTTGTGTAGCATACCAAGAATTAACAAAATCAATGAATTATTGCTTTGTGCCAAGAGAGCACAAAGGTGTGTTTATCTTGCATACCACATCTGGGCTGATAAGCTTAATTGATACAAAACAGTAAATTATCATACATGGGAGCTTGGCTTTTTAAATTAACTTATGTCAGTAGTTCTCCTTGGAGTTTTTTGAGACTGACTGGCATTTCTGACTTGTTATTAATATATCTTTTAGGGAGTTAATGTAACAAAAGCCTCACGGGTTCTCAATTAAACAAAACACAAGAAGGAATAATTACATGAGATAACACCAGTCAGAAAGAAAAATCTTACAGACTCAAACTACAAAAAATATCATGGAAGTTCCTCTTTGGTATAACCAAAGTCATGCAAGTCCAGACAAAAAAGATGTCATTTGCTTCTAAAAATGTGCCCTTGCCTTAGAGGCAAAGAGCCCTTTAAAGAAAAATTGAAACCACCTAACACCAGCATGTGCTGTCCACAATTCTTCTTAAAGGTTTAGTCTTTATGTTCCCGTGATATACTTTCTGGTTTTAGTATTACTGTCTTTAAAAAAATATTTCATTTCCCCTCCCCTTGGAAAGCACAGTTAAAATAATATCTCAAGCCATGTATGTAGGTGTAGATTTTCAGGTAAGAAAATAATCTAATTTTTAGGAATGCAGCAATCATTCCTATTCACAAAAATGAGAGTGGCAGATAGATTTTTCTTGAAAATGTCCACACACAACAGAAATTCCACTATCTCCCTGTGTTACTTGTTCCAACACTTAACTATCCATACAGTTTAAGATTTTTTTTATTTTTCATAATAACTAATTAATTTTTTCCCCCTGCAAATTAAGTCAATTAGGATTTGTTCTGTCCTCAAATAAAGCAGACACCATGAATTGCCTTTCTAATAATCTTTTTGAGTGTTTGAAGGATATTTTAATGTCTCCCCTTAGTCTTTTCTTTTCCAGACTAAACAAAGCAGTGCTTTCAGACTTTCTTCACAGGTTGCTCTTCCTAAAGCCCTCATCACTACTTCGCTCTTCAAATTTTTTCCAGTATTCCTACAACTTACTTAAACTGCTCAGCATAATAATCCTTCTGAGGCCTTATCAGTGCTAAACTGATGAGAATAATTTAAATAATTACCTCCCCTGTTGAACATACAATGTTTCTATTCAACTATACCCATTTTGTGTGCCTGGTCTAGTGACCTTAGCCAACTGCTAATCCACTCTTGCCGTATCCCATCTGGACGCTGACAGGCAAACAGCTCAGTTCACAGGCAGCAGGGAACATCTTCCTTAAGACGTGGCAGCTTAAGGGACCTTCAGACTCACAGCAGGAAAATGGTTCTGTGGCTTCTCCTTTGCTCTACCCAGAAACACTTCATGGCAGAGGGCTGGCCTCTGGAGGTGACTGCAACTGCCCATGCCCATGGCTGAGATGCATGTGTGAATCTGGGAATGTTTGGGCACCAACAGCTAACAACATGTATAACTTCATGGTATGCACACTTTAAAGATGAGTACTTCTTCAATCAGCAAGAAAAATCTTGTGCCTCCATTGGCAATTTACAACATTGCCCACGATCTGCATTGCATGTAAAAGGACATTCAAGAGTTACTTGAATGAGCTAGGTCTCTTCTACAGTGAGATTCCCTAGAACTGGATGTACTGAGAATGTAGCACAGGGTTAGACTATTGCTGGATTGAAGTAGGATCTGGCTTAAACATGAAGTGTTAATCCATTTCAGAATGGTGCTCACGTTTCTTAAGTGACACCATGCTGATGCTGTGTTTATAATTTGCACAGCATTTTAACTCCAGGTGATCTGAAATCCCCTGGCCTGCCCACATTTTCCAGGTTATGTATACACAAGCAAGTTAAGCATTGCATTTGCCTTCACTGAATATAATAACCTTCGCTGAAAACATTTCTTTGACTTTGGAGATAGAGTTCCCTGATTTATTTCCCAGTAGCCAAGTGGTACTACTGCTTCTACACATTTGTGTATTATGGTACTAGCCTAAACTGTTTCACATGCTTCCTGGAAGCAAGAGGTAAGACTCAAGAGGTAGTGTTTTGTTCTGGCCCTTATATATTATATCTGCCTGGTATCTTGATGTAGTCATTGATAGTTGTCACAGTTTAGGGCCACAGCTACCCAGGACTGGAGGACAGAAGTGACTTTTACTCCTTTTGAAGAGTAAGAATGAAGATATTGCACAACGATTGGAAGTTTAAAGAGAGATTCTATTTACTGATGCATATATATATAAAAGGCAATCAGGTAGAATGAATGCATCCACAAGCTAGGCCAAGTCTATCAGATGAAAACCTTCCAGAATCCTCCACCCCTTTAACCCTCAGCAGGCCTGAGAGTAGACCAGAACTGCCCTCCCCAGCTTAGGCCTACAAGGTCTCAGCAGGCTGCATGATGCTGCTCAAAATTCCCTGCCAGCAGGGAGCCATCTCCCATACACCAACCATGAGATAAGTAGGGACATTGCTCTGTCTGGAGAAAAGAAGTGAAGGAAGGAAAAGCAGGAAGGAAAAGAGCAAAGTATCAACAAGGCACTNAGGGGGAGATCTCAAAACCTAAAGAGAAAAACCGAGTAAAAACTTTTAAGACACTTATCCATGTGGTATGAATTTGCCCTGGAAGTTTTTCTGTGGTTCATAAAGGCCCTAATAAGTACTGAAGCAACCTAGAGAGAGTTGAGGCTCAATCCGGTTGATGCTACAGCAATAATTTTAGTTCTTCAACTTTGAAGGGTTAAGATTTAATACATGCTTCTACCTATTCTAATAAGAAAAATATGAGCAATAAAATTAAATAAAAAGCAAATTTTTATTGCACCATAACTTTCAGAAAGTTATATATAAAAGAGTTTCTTTATGCAGCAGCTCCACACCTGTAATTCTCATTAATGCCTGCAAAAAAAATACAGTTCATATATCCCACTGGAGCAAAATGAGAATCCACTGCATCACAATACCTGATAATTAAATCTAGTCAACCTCCTGTACTCTTCCTCAGCAGAACAGAATGGATAAGAAGAAAACAAAACCTAACTACAAGAAGTTAGTAGCTTATTCTTACACCAATCTTGGTGCCACCTATATTCAGAAGTGTCATAGACAAAAATAATCTCTAACAAGGGTACTTGCCAAATGTTCCTATCAAATCTGAAGCTTTAATGAAGATTTATCTGTTTGAAAAGGCTTTGCTTGCGTGGTCTTGTAATATTAATTATAGTTTGCTTCCAAGTCAGACAATTAAAAAACAAACAAACGAAGTAGTTTACAAGGGAAAATGCTTTAGATTCCCACACAGAAGAATTATCACTTATATTAGAACTACACCATGCAGAAAATACTGATGCTGCTAATCTGTCATAAATGTTCAGCTTGAATTTTGAACTTTTCTCAGAGATCTGAGGAATATCGTAGTGGAACCAGATATTTTTAGATGTTGACAAGTAAAAGATAAGCTGCAAAAGTTCTCTGTCTCACCACATCTACTACTTGAGGGGGAAAAAAAAACATTGCACCTTACAGCTTTTTGATTGTTTTAAATATACACGGATTGATTCTGACATATAAAAATATATGCATGCTTGTCAGGACAAGATGCAAGAACACACCACACTTCTGTGTCCTAGTACCACTGGAAGAAAACCCAGCACGTGTACAAATCACAGAATTACAGAACCTTAGAGCTTGAAAGGGACCTCCAGAGATTGTCAAGTCCAACCTCCCTGGCAAAGTAGGATCACCCAGGGTAGTCTGCACAAGAATACATCCAGGTGGGTTTTGAAAGTCTCCAGAGAGGAAGACTCCACGCCCTCTCTGGGCAGCCTGTTCCAGTGCTCTGTCACCCTCATTGTAGAGAAGTTTCTTCTCATGTTGAGCTGCAACCTTCTATGTTCCAATTTGTACCCATTGCTCCTTGTCGTATTGCTGCTGACTAGTGAAAAGAGATTGGCCCCATCCACCTGACACCCACCCCTATCCAAGCAGATGAGCACAAATGGAGACACAAGTAGTTGCAACAGATGTCTTATCTTGAATTACTGGTCAAATGACTAAAAGTTTTTTTCTTTCAATAACCATTCATTATTTTTTGGTTGGTTGGTTGGTTGGGTTGAGTTGTTTTTTTCCCTTTATTCTTTCCTTTTCTCAGTTCCCTATATCATTGAATTTCATAATTGATATCTAAAACTATTGCCTCTAAGGCTGAAGAAGAAATATTCTACTAAATGTTGAGCTATGTAAGAGCATAATAAAGTAAGTGTAATAGGGCAAGGATGGGCGGCTGCATGCTAAATGCATTTTGCTAGTTTTCTAGATGCATGACAATGACAAAAGTTGTCTTTAGGCAACAGGTAGGTAGTCCAATGCTAAGTTGGAGACCATTGAGTCCTTTTTGTTGAAGAATCAAAGCTTACTAGACACATCACTTCCTCTAGTTATAGAGGACTGGAGTCTTGTGGGACCAAAAATTTCACAGTATCACAGTATCACAGTATCACAGTATAGCAAGGTTGGAAGAGACCTCAAAGATCATCAAGTCCAACCCACTACCACAGACCTCAAGACTAGACCATGGCACCAAGTGCCATGTCCAAACGTGCCTTGAACACCTCCAGGGACGGTGACTCCACCACCTCCCTGGGCAGCCCATTCCAGTGGGGAATGACTCTCTCAGTGAAGAACTTTCTCCTCACCTCGAGCCTAAACTTCCCCTGGCACAGCTTGAGACTGTGTCCTCTTGTTCTGGTGCTGGTTGCCTGAGAGAAGAAAGCAACCTCCTGCTGGCCACAACCACCCTTCAGGTAGTTGTAGACAGCAAGAAGGTCTCCCCTGAGCCTCCTCTTCACCAGGCTAAACAATCCCAGCTCCCTCAGCCTCTCCTCATAGGGCTTGTGCTCGAGGCCTCTCACCAGCCTCGTTGCCCTTCTCTGGACACGCTCAAGCACCTCAATGTCCTTCTTAAATTGAGGGGCCCAGAACTGGACACAGTACTCAAGGTGTGGCCTAACCAGTGCAGAGTACAGGGGGAGAATGACCTCCCTGCTCCTGCTGGCCACACTATTCCTGATGCAGGCCAGGATGCCATTGGCCTTCTTGGCCACCTGGGCACACTGCTGGCTCATCTTTCCATCCATCCAAAATGAAGTGGTAGAAGAAATAGATGGGGAGTAAAAACATACATTCAAGAAGAAATTAAGTCAGAAGGAAAAGGCAGTTAATAGGAAAGTGGTCCAAGAAGAATACCCAGAAGTGTTAATGCATAATAGATAAAAACATGCTGGGGACTAACTCTGATAGCAGATTTCAGTGCAGAAAAATCAGTGGATCACAATCTACTACCGGTACAGAAACTGCTGGTAGAGGGACATAAAAGAGAAAATTGGATAGCTAATTTTTCTAGAGAGATGATACCAAGGATAGGAGACTTCTAGTCTCTTTGCTCTGCCATAAGGAAAAAACTTGTCAAAAGCAGACCAGAATGCCTTCAAGGGAAAATGAGGAAACTTACAAACTCATTTCTGCAACAGGAAGAGGAACTTCCCCTTGGAAGGTGAGTTAAAAGTTAAGATGGCAACAATTCTTGAAGTTGACTGAATATTAGCAGTGCATCCCAAGAGAATCAACACTGAGAGAGACAGAAAATGAGTATGAGGGAAGTAGCACTGATTAAAATATAATAAGTATTAGTGATAGCTTGCATGGGTAAACCCATGAAACACAATTTGCTCTTGCAATCAGACATGCAACAGCAGGGACAACCTACAAAGTTAATAATGGACTCAATTTCATTTAGTCTATAATGGGAAACTATAATTATGCTAAGCACCCTTAGTCTTCACTTCTTTTCTCACCTTATCCATTTATGCACATGCTTATGTGTATTTAAAAAGCTAAATGTCATGGAGACCTGCCCACTGCCTTAGTCCAATCCATTCCTGCTTGGCATTTTATCAAACTGGTAGGTTTCTAAAGCAAAGACATTTGCCTGCACCTCAGGGAGAGTAAAATTACTCTGACACACACAGTTCTCATCTTAAAATATGTAATCTATTATCCACTAATAAAATACTGTTTTTACAAATGGAACTGATTATTTAAGTATGCAACACATTTAAAAAAATCCTTTTATGGGGAAAAGCTATTACAACAAAATGTTCTGCTGTAACTCATTGTTTTCAGAAAGTAGTCAGAGAGTCCAAGAGTGAACAAGTGAACAAATTTATGAAAATCAAACTCCTCCTGACAAAAAAAAAAAAAATGGGAAACAGAAATAAAAGAAAGATTCATAGGGCAGATTTTTTTTTTTTTCAATGAATAGTTGAAATCAGCTGTATCCAGAGATGATGATAAGCTGCTAATTAAAGCTTACTATTTTATCAAAATTCAGAGTATAGTGCAGAAAAGACAGTTTAGTGCTTTGAATGTCTGAATAACAGCTTTATTGTATTTTAGCTTGTTGAAAGCTCTGTCATGGACAGAGGAATCAGTGCACCCTCAGCAAGTCTGCAGATGACACCAAGCTGTGTGGCACAGTCAACTTGCTAGAGGGCAGGGATCCATTCAGAGGGACTTGAACAGGCTGGAGAGGTGGGCCCAAGCCAAACTCATGAAATTCAACAAGGCCAAGTGTAAGGTCCTGCACCTGGGTTAGTGCAATCCCAAGCACAAATCCAGGCTGGGTGGTGAATGGCTGA